>JAPKLY010003356.1:0-12309 GCA_026898435.1 Prunella vulgaris | reverse complement strand
CTAATGGGCTCAGAATAGTAACAAATAAATCAAGTAGTCAATGGGCCTTGAAGCCCAAAACATCTTCCTAAATTTTTCAAAAGCACGGTCTGTGTAGAAGGTTGGCACTGGCAGTGCGGATTATCGCAAATCGTGCGAATTACTTCGACATGCTCAGCACTGTTTCTTCACAAGTTTGGCACAGGCAGTGCGAATTACTTCGACATGCCCAGCACTATTTCTTCACAAGTTCGGCACTTTTTTCCAGCAACTTTTCAAGTGCCATTCTTTCCTTTTCTCAAACAGCTCTGTTTCCGGTGAGCATTCAATTTCTGGTGGCTTGGCTTCTTTCACGCAGCTGGGTTTGCTTCGACTTTCAGAGGTGGACATGGAATTCGAATTCCGGCAAGAGGCGACGGCGGAGCTGTCTAACGGTGTGTGGAGGTGAGTTGTGAGGGAAAGGCTGCTGGTGGGGCTCGATTCCGGCATCTGATTTCTCAGTTTCCGGTGAACTTCCGGTGAAATGGAGCTCTGAATTTCGGCGTCGATGGCATTGGCTGGGATTTTTCCAGCGTCGTCTTCTTTAGCAAGAACAGGAGGGCGGAGCTTCTACAGCGGCTTCTTCCATTGATGCAGCATCTCCGGCAAAATGAAGCTAAGGCATGAGGCTGCAATTCCACCATTTCCGGTGTCGAACCAAGAATAGGGGCAGTGGGCTTACGAGAAATTTCCGGCAATGTTGAAGGTGGTTTGTGGTGAGATAGTTTCAAAGACAGCGGATTATGGTGGAATGGCTAGAAAATAGCCACGTCTCTCTCCTGCAAACTTGGTCAAACTACACTTGAATGTGGTCTCCCATTTCTCATATAAACCTGTACAACACCACAAAACAAAATGACCTCTAAATATTAATAAAATGATCACACAAATCAATTAACCTTAGACCCGCAAATTGCAATTAAAATAGAGCCTAATATAATTCTTTTCCAACTTTACTTCATTAATTTATTTCACACAATATTTTGCATTTCAACTCAGTTTATCACTTGACTTAATAAAAGCAGATCGGATTGCCTATTTCAATTCATGTTGCATCTGATATTCCACTCACCGGATGATTGTCATGTGTTAAATATTAAAATTACTATTTAATCCCTCTTAATATATACCGTGTAATATATTTAACACATGGCAATCATCCGGTGAGTGGAATAGCAGATGCAACATGGATTGGAATAGGCAATCTCATCCGTAATAAAAGAGTAGGTAATTATTTGCTTCAAAATTTTCAATTCCTTACAAAAATAGCAAAATAATACCTTTTTTAAAAATTAAGCACAAATAGTCAATTTAGTGTAATTTAATGCAAGAAACCAATCAAAATGAGTCAATTAAACACAAAAATTTCAAGCAAAAATCACACTAATCAATTGACTATCACAATGAATGCAAATTGGTGACACCGGTGTCGTCCATTTCGGAATATCTTCTAAAAAATTCCTAAGCCATTTGGCTTCTTTACCACATTTATCTCGAGCTATAAACTCCAATTCCATGGTGGATCTTGCTATCACCGTTTGTTTAGAATATCTCCAAGATATGGCTACTCCTCCTAAAGTGAAGACGTATCCACTTGTAGACTTTGAGTCCTTTATGTCCGATATCCAATTAGCATCGCTATAACCTTCAATTACAGTCGGATATCTCGTATAATGCAATCCATATTCTCGCGTATGCCTCAAGTATCTAAGTACTCTTACAATAGCTTTCCAATGACACTCGCCCGGATTACTAGTGTATCTGCTTAACTTGTTTACGGCATAGGCCAAGTCCGGTCTTGTACAACTGGTTAAGTATATTAGACTGCCTATTACTCTTGAGTACTCCACTTGACTCACACCTTCGACTCTATTTTTGGCTAGATGTTGGCTAGGATCTATCGGAGTTCTAGCAAAACCCGTATCGTTTTTGCTAAATTTCTCTAGAATCTTATCCACATAATGAGTTTGACTCAAGACAATTCCATCTGATGTTTTATGAATTTTAATTCCAAGTATAACATCAGCTAATCCCATATCTTTCATGTCGAATTTGGAATTCAACATATTCTTTATGGACTTTACCATTTTATCATTACTTCCAATAATTAATATGTCATCTACATAAAGACACATGATTATGTAACCATCTTCGGTGTCTTTTATATAAACACATTTGTCACATTCATGAATTTTAAATCCATGTTCTAACATTGCATTATCAAATTTCTCATGCCATTGTTTTAGTGCTTGTTTCAAACCATATAATGATTTTACTAATTTACACACCTTGTTTTCTTGTTCCGGAGCTAGAAACCCCTCGGGTTGTTCCATGTAAATCTCCTCATCTAAATCACCATTTAGAAAGGCAGTTTTTCATCAATTTGATGTATTTCTAATTTCTCAAAGCCGCAATCGCTATGATTAATCTTATCGACGTAATTCTCGAGACGGGAGAATACGTATCAAAATAGTCAAGACCTTCCTTTTGTCTATAACCTTTTATCACAAGTCTTGCCTTGTATTTATCAATGGTCCCATCCGCTATGATTTTCCTTTTGAAAATCCACTTGTACCCTAGTGGTTTACTTCCCGGAGGGAGATCCACTAGTTCGCACGTGTGATTTTGCAAAATAGAATTTACTTCACTTTGAATTGCTTCTTTCCAAAGAAGACCTTCGGAAGAGTTCACGGCTTCTTTAAAGCTTTGAGGTTCACTTTCGAGCATGTAAGTTAGAAAATCCGGACCAAGGGATTTTTCTACTCATGCTCTTTTACTACGTCTTGGTTCAACCTCTTCGTCATAAACAATTTAATAAAGTGTAGGATTTGCAAAACTAGTGTTTGCATGGCTAGAGTTTGCATTTACTTTAGAAGTACTAGCCTCTTCATTTATTTTGCATGAAAATATATGCTCAAAAAATGAGGCATTTCTTGATTCCATGATAGTATTCTTATGTATATCATCAACTTGTGATTCATACACAAGAAACCGATAGGCACTACTATTATGTGCATATCCAATAAATACACAATCAATAGTTTTATGGCCTATTTTTACTTTCTTAGGTGGTGGAATTGCAACCTTAGCAAGACACCCCCACACTTTTAAGTATTTATAAGATGGTACTCGACCATGCCATAATTCATATGGACTTTTATCAACTTTCTTACGTGGTATCTTATTTAAAAGATAATTTGCCATCAACACCGCTTCACCCCACATATTTTGAGGAAGTCCGAAATCTAGTAACATTGCATTCATCATTTCTTTCAATGTTCTATTTTTCCGTTCCACGACACCATTTTGTTAAGGTGAATAACGTGCGGTGGTTTCTTGCTTAATTCCATGTTGTACACAAAATTCGGCAAATGGAAACTCATACTCACCTCCTCTATCACTTCTCAAAAGCTTCGTCTTTACTTTTTAGAAGATACACAAAACAAAATTTTATGTTATCATCTACAAAAGTGATGAAATATTTATTCCCACCACGTGTACATTTTTTAAATCTTACACATCCGTGTGAATTAATTCAAATGGTTCACTATTTCTTTCAATAGTTCGGAAAGATGACCGAGTCATTTTCGCTTCTACACAAATCTCACACTTATGATTTGTATCAATTTAGAGTGTAGGAATACTATTCATATTAATTAATTTTCTTAATGAATTAAAATTGACATGTCCCAAACGACCTTGCCAAGTAATAGACGACTCAATCAAATAAGAAGAAGATGAAGCACTTTTATTCATATTTTTCTTGATCGTCATTACATTGAGCTTAGAAAGCCCATCACATTGATAGCCCTTTCCGACATACACTTCATTCTTGGATAAAATAACTTTATCTGCCCCTATTACAATTTTGAACCCATGTTTGTTCAACAAAGACTCGGACACCAAATTCTTACGAATTTTCGGTACATACAAGACATCATTCAAATTCAACTCCTTATCTGAGGTAAATTTCAGCACTACCTTCCCTTTTCCTTTGACGTCGGAAGTAGCCGAATTGCCCATGTAGAGCTTCTCTTCATGAACATTTTCATCAAGGAAATTGAACAATTCCTTTGAGGAACAAATATGACGGGTTGCACCCGTACGAGCCACCATTCACGTGAGTTTGAGCCCACCATATTTACCTCGGACACAACAGCCGAGAAATGTCTCTCATCTTGGTTGACCATATTCGCTTGGTCTTTCTTCGACTTTCTACATTGAGCCGCCTTGTGACCGGGCTTTCCGCAATTGTAGCAAGTCCCGGTAAATTTCTTTTTGAACTCATTCTACTTCGGACCCAAATTCTTGGTCAAAGATTTTCTTTTTTAATCCCATTATTTTTGGGGTTGGTCCTCGAGCCTTGGCCTTGTTCAACAACGTTGGCTTTTGGCTCGGAGGCACCATATTTTTTGCTTGATTTCTTGTTGTCCTCTTCAATACGAAGATGAACAACAAGCTCCTCCACGGTCAACTCCTTTCTTTTGTGGGTGAGGTAGTTCTTGAAGTCCCTCCATCCGGTTGGCAATTTGTCTATTATGGCAGCCACTTCGAACGACTCGCTTATTATCATCCCTTCCGCATGGATATCGGAAATGATAACCTGTAGCTCCTGCACTTGGCTAACAACAGGTTTAGTATACACCATTTTAAAATCTAGAAACTTACTCACAAGAAATTTCTTTGTCCCGACATCCTCCGTCTTGTATTTTTTCTCAAGAGTTTCCCACAACTCTTTTGTTGTCTTAATCCCAATGTAAACATTGTAAAGAGCGTCGGAGAGGCTGTTGAGAATATAATTCTTGGATAAGAAATCCAAGTGATTCCATGCTTCTTGGGCAAGCACGGATTGCTCGTCGAGTTCAGCAGGAAGAGTGGGAGGATCTTCCCTTAAGAACCTCGTCAAGTTGAGCGTGGTTAGGTAAAAGAGCATCTTTTGTTGCCACCTTTTGAAGTTCATCCCCGTGAACTTCTCCGGCTTGTCGTGGTGGAGAACTGGAATTGTCACAGAAGGAACTTGGACCGTCAAACCACCAAAGGTGGAGGCGGAGGCTGGAGCAGTGGGAGCCACCGGGGTGATTTCATTCATCATTGTTGGGTTTGTATCAGTCATCTTGAAGGAATATTTTGTTTTAAGACTGTAGGAGTACAGTGCACGATGACAGAAAATAATAATAAAAATAAAAGAAGATTTCCTTAAAATAAAATATGCCCCTCACTCTAGGTGCTTAGTGAATATTTGGGACACTTGTTTCCCAGGATACAACGATAAAAAGCAACGATATAACACAATATCTTACTTAAAATGAACCGAGATATTGTTCGTAAATCACCGGAATAAGAACAAAAATTTAGCGGAATATTAGGATAAAAGTAATTGGCAGGTTGCCGGAAAGTATCTAGGTATTTTCCACTCAAATATTGTATATTTTGATATTCTTGTGTTTCTTGCAACACATAAGAATACTATTGGACTGTAGCCATAAAGACCCATAAATGGTCTTGACGGAAAATGAAAAAAACGTCTGAATTAATTGCATTAAAACAGGTTTTTTAAGTTTCAAAACATGTTGTAACTGTAGAGATTTTGAAATTTCAACAGGCCTGAAAAACGCCTCTCAGGATGACCCTGACTTAGGTCAGGTCAGGTCAGGCTGATCCGGACTCAGGACAGGATGGGAGTCAGGTTAGCATGACCCGGACTCAGGTCAGGACAAGAGTCAGGTCAGCATGACCAAAACTCAGGTCAGTAAAAAGCCTGAGTCGGGAAATAAAAATTAGCTTGTCAGGCCGCCACCAAATCGTTGCGACATTCGTGTCCGCACACAAGTTTGAGGTTTTTAGGTCAAATTCGGCCATGATTTGCACCCCCCTGCGCGCACGCGTAGATTGTGGAGGAGCATAACCCTATTACTTTCTTACAAGCTAAGGATCTCCTTATAAACTCACTTCCTCAATAACAATTTTCCAATGTGGGACAAGGCTCTTAGCCTTTCCCTTCATTTTTTATTTCCCTTCGTTCCCATCCTCAACAACAATTTTTCAATGTGGGACAAGGCTTTAAGTCTTTTCCTTCATTTCTCATTTGTTACAACAAACTTAAAAATTCAATTTCTCATTCACCCAATATCGGAATTGGGCGAGTAATATATCGAATCGAAGCTCTCTTCGAGGAGCACAAATTCCAACAGTAACCTCCTTTATATCCACGTGCAAACTGCGCTATGTATCTACCTCATTTTTATTATAAGTTTTTTATTTAAAATATTTGAATTTATAAAACAGTATTTGGTAAGTAATTTAAATTCATTTTAAATTTTAAATTGATTTATTGATAATTACCTTATCTGGCGATGAGATGGAGGATATATTAGGTTCAACATTTATATATTTTGGATAAGCATGTTGAGATGGAGGATTTATCAGGTTCTGAATTTATATATTTTGGATAGACAAGTGAGTCCTATCCGAATTTAAATAAAATTGACCTAAATTTACTATAATTTAAAAGATATTGTCCTAATTTTCTAAATTTGTATATATAATCCCCTAATTTAGCAAGCTAATAAAGATATCTTAATTAACTTTGGTAAATCCCATTAGATATTGCTCTAAAAAGAACTACTCTCATAGTTGTCCTGTGCACATGAACCAAAAAAAAATTAGTACATGAGTTTAAAGTTAAATAATAGAATTAGAAAATGTATATTTTATTGACTTTTGTAAATGTAAAAATTTACTTTGTTAAAAATTAAAAACTAACCCGAAGCTCTGGAATCCACTTTCCCATTTGCCTCCTTATATAAGAAGGCACCCTAACTTTTCAACACTAGCGCCACCCTTCGCTTCCCTTAATACAAGAAACCCTAACTCTTGCCGTAAAGCTTTGCTCCTATGAGATCGATTCTTACTGAGTGGTACATCTCATTAATTTTTGTTTCTCTACATTTAATTGATCATTTGATCTTCAATCTCATGATTAGGTTTGTTGATTTAATTCTACAGATTTGCAATGGATTCAAATATTGGATCTAATCCAATGGATTCATATTCTCAGGTGCTAAATTTGTAATTGACGCCTTCTCGATTTTTCATTCCTTTTATCTGAATATTTTGGAGTACTAATGTCTTTATAAATTTGTTGGAGGTTGGATTTATACTTTCACAATTGTTTACGAGTGTTCTTGCACGGGGCCACAATGGTTGGCGTCTTTCACACATGGTCTATGGTATTCCGACAGTCTTTGTGATAGTTGAATTCCTCTCTACTTCATAAAGCCAATGAGAGAAGAGTAAGACAACTCAAAGAAACTCCGATGGGAGAAATATGAGAAATTAGGGCACAACAATATTAGGTTTAGAGAACCTCTAATTAGGAACTCATGAATATTGAATCGGTTTCTGATGCAGTGGATGATTCAATTGCATTCCTAGAGAAATTTGATTGTATTTACATGCTGCCTTCAGGGCACAAGCCCTTCCAACATCAGCCTCCTATTCGTGAAGGTAGTAGGCGTGGGAGTCTGTCGTTCCTTTTCGATCAAGATATTGCGATGGCAGAGGATAAAGATATTCTTTCGAACATTAATTTGTTCGCCCGTACTGCACGCACACCCCACGGTGGTACGTTTGATGATTGGCGTTGGGAAGTGGGATTTATGATTGATATCCTGGAGTTCTCGGGAACCCTTGACCCTTGTGAATTTCTTGACTAGGTCGTCATCGTGGAAGACATCCTCGAATTCAAGGTCATACCTAATGAACGGCGGGTGTCACTGGTGGCGACTCACCTAAGAGGGTATGCCTCTTCTTGGTGGCAGCAGTTTAAGGCATCAAGGGCACGTGATCGCAAACTAAAAATTAGTGCATGGGTGAAATTCAAGAAATACTTGGAGAGCGAGTTTCTTCCCTACAATCACGCTGCTACTCTATTCCAACAATTCATTGCATTGACCCAGGGTACTCGTTCTGTCAATTCCTACACATATGAGTTTTATCGCTTTTTATCGTGTCTGGACATTCGCGATATGCCTTGGCAGCTTGTTGCGTGATACCTCGGTGGCTTAGCCTGACCCATCCATGACACTATCTGATTGTTCACACCAGCGTCGGTTTCTGAAGCCCATCAGCGGGCTGTCCTGGTAGAGAAACAACAGTCACGACGCACGGCTTCCTCCTGGCTCCTATCAACACGTTAGTTGTGGCCTTATGACCCGCGATCACCCGACCCCAATTCTTCCAGTGAGGCGCGTTCACTAGTACCTATTTCTTCCAGTGACCCACGTACCCCAGCCCCCAAACTACCAGATGTGGGCTCTTCCTCATCGATGATCCGGTGTTTTGCTTGTGGTGAAATTAGTCATCGCAGAGCTTCTTGCCCCCATTCCCGTACGTGTAATATGTTGATTGATGAGTGGGAGTTGGGTGTCCCGTCCCAATCCCCTACTTATGATGTGGATGATGCATCTGAGACAATTCCAGAGGAGCATGTTTATGGAGATGATAGGCCTCTCCTTGTTCTGCACCGTTCATGTCTCACACCTAAATCTCCCGCGGGTGATGAGTTGCAGAGGCACCACATATTCGAATACACTTGCACTATTGGAGGTAAGGTCTGTCGTTTTATTGTTGACTCTGGATCATGCAAAAATGTGATTTCTGTGGATACTGTTAACAAATTGAATTTGATAATTGAACCCCATCCTTCCCCTTATACTTTGGCTTGGATAAAATGTGGTAGTTCCATTACTGTTGATCGTAGGGTGAATGTTGCTTTTTCTATTGGGATTAAATATAAAGATGAAGCTTGGTGTGATGTGGTTCTGATGGGTGCATGTCATTTATTTTTGGGTCGCCCGTGGCAATTTGACAGGTCTTTGTACATGATGGTCGGTTGAACACTTACAGTTTTATTTTTGAGGGTATGAAGATTATGCTTCATTCTTCACCTCCTCGGGATGCTTCCATTGCTGGTTCTGTCTTGTTGTTGTCTCGTTTTAATTTTGAGTAGGAACTCGCTACTGCCCCATATATGTTCTTATTACTTGGTGTTGAGAGGGGGGATTCTGTCCCTACTATTCCCCCTCCTGTGACAGCTTTATTGCAGGAGTTTGCAGATGTGTTTCCAGAGGAACTCCCATCTGGGTTACCTCCTCTTCAAGACATTCAAAACCATATGGATTTGGTGTCGGGCGCTTCTTTGCCCAATAGACCTCATTATCGCATGAGTCCTACTGAGCATGCAGAGTTACGGAGACGGGTTGAGGAATTACTAAAGCATGGTGTTGTTAGGGAAAGTTTGAGCCCGTGTGCATTACCAGCTCTATTAATACCGAAGAAGGATTCCTCCTGGTGTATGTGTGTTGACAGTCGGGCGATCAACAAGATTACTGTCAGGTATTGTTTTCCAATTCCCTGCCTAGATGACTTACTTGATCAGTTGAGTGGTGCACGTGTTTTCAGTAAGCTTGATTTGCGTAGCGGGTATCACCAGATTCGGATACGTCCAGGTGATGAGTGAAAGACGGTTATTAAAACCCGTGAGGGTTTGTTTGAGTGGTTAGTCATGCCTTTCGGTTTGTCTAATGCTCCCAATACGTTCATGCGGGTGATGAATCAGTCATTGCGTTCTCTTATTGGTACTTGTGTTGTGGTTTACTTCGACGACATTCTCATTTACAGTGCTACACCGGAGGATCATTTGTCTCATTTGAGGGGTGTATTGGAGATCTTGCGTGCAAAATAGTTCTTTGCTGCACCAAAGAAGTGTGTATTTCATGTGGATTCTGCTTTACTTCTGGGATATTTGATTACATCGTCGGGTATTCGAGTGGATGAGTCGAAGATTGCTGTGTTTCGGGATTAGCCTTCTCCATCCACGGTGACCGAGGCTCGGAGCTTTCATGACCTCACATCATTTTATAGGCGTTTTATTGCTCATTTTAGTGCCATCATGGCACCGGTGACAGACTGCAATAGGCGTAAGCCTTTTATTTGGACTTTAGATGCCGAGGCTATTTTTTCTGCGATTAAGCAACATCTTATTTCTGCGCCTATTCTCCTTTTACCGAATTTTGACCAGCCATTCGAGTTATCAAGTGACACTTCGAAGGTTGGTATTGGGGTTGTGTTGAGCCAGGGGGCACAACCTGTTACCTTCTTTAGTGAGAAGCTTTCGAGTGCAACTGGACATTACAATACATATGACGTTGAGTTCTATGCCATTGTACGAGCTGTTAGACATTGGCGCCATTATCTATTTTAGAGAGAGTTTATTTTGTATTCTGATCACGAGGCTCTTCGTTATTTAGCGATACAGGATCATTTGTCGGCTCGTCATGCTTCGTGGACTGCTTTCCTCCAGCAGTTCACCTTTGTCTTGAAGCATCGGTCAGGTGCTTCTAATAGGGTGGCTGACACCTTGAGTAGGCGTGCTCTTATTATTTCAGATTTGAGGGTGTCTGTCCCAGGGGTTAAGTTGTTGACTGATTTGTATGCCTTGGATCAAAATTTTGGACTGATTTTAGCTCGTGTGTTTGCAGGTGAGCTTTTTGGTTATGTGCGGGTTGACAGTCTTCTTTTCAAGGGTACCTGATTGTGTGTTCCTGATTGCAACCTTCGCCTCAGGCTGATTTCTTAGTTACATTGTGCGGGCCATGTTGGCCGAGATCACTCGATTGAGTTGGTGCAGCATTCATATTTTTGGCCCACTATTCAGCGTGATGTGGGGCATTTTGTGGAACAGTGTAGGGTGTGCCAAATGGCGAAGGGGACGGCTACTAAGGCTGGGTTGTTCGGTCCACTTCCAATTCCCTCCGCTCCATTGGTAGCCATCAGCATGGACTTCGTCTTGGGATTACCTCGTACTCAACGAGGTTTTGATTCGATTTTTATGGTTGTAGATCGCTTTTCAAAGATGGCCCATTTCATTCTGTCTAAGAAGACTTCTGATGCGTTACACGTGGCCCAGCTTTTCTTTCGAGAGGTGTATCTCCTACATGGCCTTCCTGCTTCGATTGTTTCTGAACGTGATACTTGTTTACTAAGTTTCTTTTGGTGTAGTTTGTGGCGGATGGCCAGTACTTCGCTTAACTTTAGCAGTGCATATCACCCGCAGACTGATGGTCAGACTGAGGTGATAAATAGATCTTTGGGCAACTTACTGCGTTGTCTCGTGGGGGAGAATTTGAAGACTTGGGATGCTTGCCTTCCTCAGGTCGAGTTTGCCCATAATTCGGCAGTCAATCGGAGTACTGGGTTAAGTCCTTTTCAGGGGGTGTAAGCGGTCATGCCTCGTGGGCCTTCTGACTTGCTTGCTTTGCCACTTCCTATTCGTGCAGATGTTCGTGTTGTGGATTTGATGGAGGCTTTGACTCGTACTCATGCTGCGACCAAAGCTCGTTTGGAGGATGTGAATGCCTATTATAAACAGGTTGCGGATCGTCATCGTTGCAATATAATTTTGAGTCCGGTGATTTTGTTTGGGCTATTCTTACGAAGGACAGGTACCTGTCTCATCTGTACAATAAGCTGGAGGCCCGCAAGGTGGGACCGGTGGAGGTACTAGATTGCATCAACCCCAATGCAAATCGCTTGAAGCTTCCTTCACACATCCATACATAAGATATCTTCAATGTTAAGCATTTGATTCCGTTCGAGGGTGATGACAATGAGATAGAGGAGGACGTTGCAGATTCGAGGGCGAATCTCCTTCTGGAGGGGGTGGATGATATAGTGGATGATTCAATTGCATTCCTGGAGAAATTTAATCGTATTTACAAGCCTAAGATTTAAAGACTTTCTTTTATTGGGCTTTACTTATTTTATTTCGTTATATGCATGGACTTTCATTCAGGACTTATTTGAGATGGTTATATATTCCCAGGACTCATTGTTTTTAGACTAGTTTTGATATTTTGAGATTATAACATTATCTGTGAGACCTAGTACACGTAGTGTCCAGATTTTCTACAGGTCTTATTTGTGTTCTACGCTGCGTTGCATCAGTTTCCATGACTTCTCTTGTAATTTTACTTGCTTGAAGGATCTTATTCTCCATACCATATCTATAATCTAAAGACGAAAGAGTGTCTGTGTTAGTTTAGTCAGTTGAATATTTTACCTGTTTGTATGGTACAAATGGTGTTTATATGTTTGTTACTTTTATTTTTGTAGAACTTTGCAGTTGTAATTAATGTGAGAATTAATATAATTTTCTCTGTTTTTCATTTTATTGGGTATTTTATATCAGATATTTGAAAGAAGGACAACCATTTTTTGGATTCCCAAGAT
>JAPKLY010003355.1:656-19139 GCA_026898435.1 Prunella vulgaris | reverse complement strand
CCCAAAAGGATTAATTTCAAAAATTATTAAAGACTTCCACTGTTTATAAAAATTGGGGTGTGACACTTTAAGTTAATGAGATTTATTCTCTTAAACCACAACCAACTAACTTCATTAGAATTATTTGCTAGAAAGCAGGTAGTCTCACTTGTGGAATCTCATTCTACAATGTAGACATTTCCTTTTCTAATTCCTGTCAATTTTGTGGACCGTGTTTCAGCATCCTTGACTATGCAAGTGTGATGTGTAAAGTCTACAATGTAGCCTTTTGGCAAAATTGGCTCACACTTAACAAGTTGTTCTTGTGGCCTTCTACCAGATAAACATCATTTATCTGAATCTTTTCTTTGTATAAATTTCCTGTGCTTTAGCAATTCCACCAGCATTATCACCAAAAACAACCTTAGGGCCTTTGTGCTCTCTTATATCATAGTAAGTTCTTGTCTCCTGTCATGTGTCTTGCACAACCACTGTCTACGTACCAAATCTCTTTCTTAGTGGTTGCAATTTGTCCCTGCAAAATAAGACGAGTTATTTAGGAATCCAAAGATTTGGATCTCCTTCAGTGATACTCTTTGCAATCCAAGCATTCTTGGTAGCTGTAGATTTCCTACATTTCTTGCTTGATCCTCCTTTACAAAAGTTTGATGAGGTAGACAAATTTGACACATTTCCATTCCATAATCTATCAAAATTGAGTCTTCTCTCAATGTTGATCTTGTTGGTAGACTGACTTTCTGGTTGTAGAGTCTGCTCAGACTCTGCAGTTATCCTTAAGGTCATATTATGTATCATATTGGTTATCCATTCTTCAGATGCATAGATGATCTCTTGGATCTTCTGTTGCTTCTTTAAAGATAGTCCTTTGTACATATTCAAAAAGTTGATCTCTTCTAGCTGTAGATTTGAAGTTACAATTTCTTCTTGTGTTTGTGTGGGGCTCTTAACAAACTTTCTCTCTGGTTGTCCTCTAGGTATAGAACTTTGCATGTGATTGATCCAGTCACGAGGATTGTGTCCTAAACCAGTTAAATCACCAGTATGCCTTTGTTGAGACATCATCTTCCTTAGTTGTTTAGATGACTTTCCAAAACAGTCTAACTTCTTTGAAGATTATAATTCATTTCTTCAAGATCGGCTATTACTGTAATACCCCGAACCAAATTAGAATTTTCTATTATAAATATTAAATGTTATGTTATATGTGTATATATTTAACTTATTGATTTTTATCTCTTTAAGGACATTATGTTTCTAAAAGGTTGATTTCTACTCAACGGTTGGTCCAAAACCGGAACCGGAAGCACTCCTAGCACCGTAACTGCGAATCGGACATAAAAATATCAATGGAATGAGTAATATAAGGTCCTAAATAGGCTTTTAAAGGCCTTTAAGTTTAAAATAATTATTAAACAAAAATTTAGACGTTTGTTGCCAAATGACGAACTGAAAACCCTAAATTTCAAAAATCGTCAATCCGGCGAGTAATTACAGTTCCTAATCAAGAATTAATTAGTAAAATGAGTTAAATACAAGGTTTGATTAATAAATACAAGATATAAAAATTTAGTGGGCCAAAACGATCAAAATATTAATTTTTGGAGCCCAAAACGTGACGGAATAATATCCGATTTCAACACCGAAAATCATATCGCGTCCCAAAATACAGTTAGAACTCAAATTCCCCTCCTAAATACCCACATGACCGACACCAAGCTGATAGTTTGAAGAAAATTGAGTCAAAGTGTACCATACCCCTAAATTAAGGAAACATGATTTCTTTTCCTACTCCCCAACTTTTCATACCTACCCTTGACTTCTCCTACCCTCTCCTACACACTCAAATTCGGCAAAGACAAGAATTTACCTCTATATATGCATTATCTTGATACTCTTCCTTCATTTGACAAGAAACCAATGAAAGAGAAAAACAAGCAAAGCATCTCTTCCACCTTCACTTACAACTTTCGGCCATTATCATTTCAAGGGAGAAGGAAATTTTCTTCTCCCATTTACAACCATAAGAAGCTTTAATTCTCATGTATAAAGTCATCTATGAAGTTGTATTGAAGTTTTGAAGCCAACTCCAAGCAAAAAAAATAAGTTCTCCATCTCTCCTTCTCTCTTTAAGTTCATGTTTTCCTCTCTATTTTTCCTTACTCTATTGCCTTGTTTTAGCTCAAAACCAAAGTATTCCCCCAAGTGGTGCTCCATTCCTACAAGCTTAAGGGTCAAGGGACAAATAAAGCTTCTTTTATTAACAAGAAAAAGGCTCCAAAGGTTGTAAAACCCCAACTCAAAACATTTGGTTTTTCTTGCATGTATATGTAAGCTATGTGTGTTTATTGTTCCATATTTTTTGATACCATGAAACCTTAGGACTTTGTTACTTTTAATGTTCAAATGCATGATAAATGAAGTCTTGGATGATGTTTTTGAAGGTGTTAAAATGTTGGTTGCATGGTAGTTATGGAATTGAAAATGTAAGTGAAAGCATGCACACAAATCACACACTTTATGCACTGACCTCGAATTTCTTACATAATTCGGACATCATGTGTTAAATATTTTTGGATTATATTTATATGGTTGGAAACTAGATCAAGTTAGCTTTCATTTGAATCTAGTTTGAGCATTTTATAAGTTTTCGTTAATAAGTTATGAATTTTCTACGAACGTGTGACAAAATGCTCCTTATTTCACAATTATGGATTTTCTGGGAGTAATCAGTTCATGGAAAAATATTTTAAAAATTATGTTAAAATACTACATGAGGTTTAGTAGCTCCATGATTTATTTCTTGATTTTTATAGGTGTTTAAATATTTTTACAAAAATTATTTATAAAGTTGCACAGTTTCTGGAATTTCTGGAAAAGTCTGCCATGTTTTGAAAACAAGCCTAAAAATCATATTTTCCTAAACCAAATTACATGAAAGAAATTTTATTTGTGAACTAGACTTGATGAGGTAGCTACTGTCAAAATTTCACAGTTTTTGGATGAGTTTTGATATTTTTATAAAATGCTCAAAGTTTGTATGAGTGTAGTCCAAAATGTAAACTGCCCTACTTGAATGTTGTTGCTCATGTGTTACCTTCTTGTAAAAGAAAAATGTAAATGTTTTCCATGATAAAACTAGTGTAAATTCTATGTTTAGTGAAGGCTGTGTGTTAATAAATGCTATTTGAATGCATGATTTAAGTGAATGGCATGATGTTTGGTGTTGATTTTAGATTAAGGACTATATTTTCTTGTTTGGCTTGTGAGAAGTCCCCAAATTCGGAATTCTTTGAATTTTTGAGAAAAATCGGCTCAAGCACAACTTTTGGGAAATACACAAATAAATACTAGGTGAACTTGGGGATCTCCTTGATTTATTTCAAAGTTTTTGAACTAGCCTAAATATTTACAAAAATTATTTTGTTAAGGTCGTGTTGGAATTTTCTATGGAAACCTAAGAAAATCATTGTGCTCTTTCTAAACATGATCCAAAACCTAAAATTTTCACTTACAAAATGATTTGCCACAAGGTGTTATACACCTAATTATGATCCCATTATACAAGTTTTGTGATTTTTGGTTATATTGAAATGTGTTTAGAAATTACTTAAGAATAGAAAATAAAAGGTATTTCTTTTCAAATTGTTTCTTTCTAAAATAAATCATATTTGATGAGCATGATGTGATAGTGATTTGGAGTTCTAAAATGCTATGTATGAAATTTTGTTTGCATGGTTTTGAACTCATTATTCTAATTTTATGATGATATGTTTACCATTTAAAGGTTTAGGGCACTAGTTATTGCAAGTTTTAAGCCTTAGCAAATTGCATGCTATATATTCTTTTTAATTAATGTTTAGGACATTAAAATACTACATGTTCATCTATTTTAAGGTGTATGTGTTATATACTCTTCAAGTTTATATTATTATATTTCCTTGCAAAGTTTAGGATATTATGTTTTGTTAGGAAATCCCTTATGTTTTGATGCTATTAAAACCAGATGATCTTGGGAGGTCAGCTGATCAGCTGAGGTCAGATCAGGTCAGCTTAGGTGAAGGTCAGATGAGGTGCTAGATATCAGCTGATTTCAGGTCAGCTGATGTCAGATCAGCTGAGGTTAGATCAGCTGAGGTCCAGGTCAGCTGATGTCAGACCAGCTGAGGTGCCGAAATCAGACGAGGACAAAATCAGCAGAGGAGCACCCAGATCAGTTGAGACACGTTCAGGACAGCTATGACTCAACATACCAGCTGAGCCCTGAACATATCAGACGAGGACCACCAACAGCAGCTGAGGTCGTCTGAAGCTGTTGCATAGAAGATCTATTTATAGAAAGTCAATCATGTCAAGGGGACAAGATCGCAGCAACATGATTTCCAGAATCATAGGCAATCAATCAAGTTAAATTTGATTGAAGATCAAAGCCAAGATGGAAAGATATCAACCTGGAAATCAAGAATCAATCAATCACTCTGATTGATTGATTACATATTTATAGGGATTTCAAATCCTAGTCAACTCTTACGGCTAGTTTTTGTTACCTATAAATATGGGTACAAGAGAGAAAAATAACAATGATCCTACGCGCAATTACACTAGCAGATAGGCTACAATATTTTTCCTCTGTACAACAAACACGTTCATACACTTTATTATTCCTTTGTAAGACTTTGTAGAAGTCGATCAGTTAGTTGCAAGGCTGTTTGCACTAACAAGTTGTAAGAGAGATCTCTCTCGAAGGTTGTAAGGTAGTTAGTAAGTGAGTAAGAGAGCCCCTCAACTCCAAGTTGGATTGAGGAGAGTGGATGTAGGACAGTTGGTCCGAACCACTATAAATCTTGTGTTTTTATCTGCTTTATTTTATTGCTCTAACTTACTGCACTAAATAAAAGGTTTTCACTAAAAGGATTTAACAAAAAACATTTCCGCACAAAAAGACACTGCGCACTCAGCTGATTGTATAGTCAGCTGTTTTCAAAATAAGAAGACTCAAAGTCTTCTTTAGGGACCAACATGTTTCCTTGCTATGTTTAGAACATCATGTTTTCTTGCTATGTCTAGTACATAAAGTTTTCTTGCTAATTTTAAAATGTTATATTCTCTTATTTGAATTTATGACTATATGTTTTCTTAAGTGATAAGAATAAAGAGAATAAGACTTTAAGTGCTCAAAATGTCCCCTTTCGGACAAAAGTGTATAAAATCTAAAAGAATTTCTAAGACATCAATAACTGAAACGCAACGAATGATGCTAGGTGTAAGTGCGAAAACGGTGATGAGGATTTCTGGGTGAAAAGAAAGGTGATTGTTTTTACAAAAGGAAAGCGTTTAAGGTGGGTGGCATTTACTGTATTGCCTTGAATATTATATGGACTGTTGGTGTATGCGAATGAAAATGTTTTGACCTTCGGGTTCAATTACAAGGTTATTACCCAAATGCCTACGGGCGAAGTATCTCAAATGATATGCAGTGGTCTGGCTTGTGTAGCTAGGCGCCACGGTGGACAGAGCCTGAGGGCTATATGATTAAAAGTATCTCAAATGATATGTAGTGGTCTGGCTTGTGTAGCTAGGCGCCACGGTGGACAGAGCCTGAGGGCTATATGATGAATGATGAGCCTTTGTGGCTATGAAAAATGTTTTTACAAAAACGATATGTTTGCGTACTACCAATCTGTATAGTAGCGTACAGGTCGCCCACACTGAGAATTCAAATCTCATCCCCCCTATTTATAAATCTTTTTCAGGATATGACGAGGTGGAGTTCGTGCCAGTGGAAGAGTGATACGGTTTCCTGTATTGGTATTTTGTCATGCATAAAAAGAAAAGGAGTTAAGAACGATAACTTTTATTACGACTTTATGAATATGCGAAAGTGAAGAACAGTTATAAAATCTCTTGATGATAATGTATGATAGTTATTTTGTTGTCTATTTTGTGCCAAACTTTTTATAAAGATCCTTGCATATTAAATCATCAAAATTATCTCCGCGTCTTTCATAACAAAAAAATTATCTTTCCGCTGTCTACGTGTTCTTTTAACGAAACACATGCTTCCGCTATCTATTTAATATCATTAAAAGTGTTTCATATTTTGAAAAAAATGGTATGGATTTTCAGTCACTAAGTGACGACTCGGGTTTCTAGAATGACAAAATTGCATTTTTGGAAAACTGGGGCGTTACAATTACTATCTCTTGTGATCTGATAGTCTCTTGTAGTTCAACATGATCTGCAGCTCTACCACTTGCCTCATTGAAGAGTTCTTCATTGTTGTTTTGCAAACAATTGAATCCTTCTTTAACCAATAATTGTTTCTCAGCATCTTCAATTCCAACCATTAGAGTCTTCACATGCTCTCTCATGAAGTAGTTGTCTCTTCTTAAATCTTCATTTTCCTCTTTAAAACTCCTTACTTCTTCTTGAAGTCTTTGAATTGCATCAAGCATGTCACTGGGAAGATCATTTTCCGCTATATAACTTAATGATGAGCATACCTCTTCATCATTAGCCATAAGACAGATAATGGCTTCTTCATCTGAATCAGTTGAATCATTGTCCTCTAAATCTGTATTTGACTTTTGAGAAGAAGAGGGACCTTCTTCCTGGTTTTTATCAAACTCTGAAAGAAGAGCTCTAATTCTCTCCTTGTCAAACTTTTTCTTCTTTGTTTCCTTGCCTTCTTTTCGTCATCTGTGTATTTTTCTGCTTTGGGAGATGGACAATCCTTGATATAATGTCCTGGTTTCCTGCAGTTGTAAGACAGGTAGGTGGAGTTAGATCCGGTAGATTTTACCTTACCATCTTCCCTTGGTGTGAACTGTTTCTTCTTGGTCCATTTTCCAAATTTCTTGAGCTACTTTATAAAAAGAGCCAACTCTTCTTCACTAGAGCTGTAACCTTTGCACTGTCAGGTTCTTTTCTTCTGTTGATATTGAATTCATAAGCTTTAAAGTCTGAAACGAGTTCAAAGGTGGATATCTTAGACAAATCCTTTGATTCTCTCATGACAATCACTTTCATGACCCGCTCAGAAGGTAGACCTCTAAGAATTTTCATGTTCATTTCTCTCTGTGAGTATTTTTTTCCAAGTGAGTCTAGCTCATTGAGTATTTCAATGAATCTTGATTCAAAATTTTTAAGAACTTCTCCATATTTCATTTTAAAGTTCTCAAATTTCTGAATTGCTATAATGAATTTGTTTTCTTTGATTTGATTAGTTCCTTTACAAATCATTTTCGACTTTTCCATTATATCTATTGAAATCTTGCAGTTTTTGATCTTGCTAAACACAATTTTGTCTAAAGAGTGATAAATAGTGTTCTTTGCAACATTGTCAAGGTTGAACCTTCTTTTGTCATCCTCTATCCATTCCTTTATAGGTTTGGGGATGATCAGAGCTAGTCCAGTTGACTGATCAGCTGCAATGTTAACCTTCTCAATGGTTATAGGATCTTTTTTCGAGGATTGACCACATTTCATCATTGATAGCTGACAAATATTCTTGCATTCAGATCTTCCATTCATCATAGTCTTCAGTAGAGGACATAGGAACCTTGGACTTCAACATTTTAGGAGCCATGCAAGTATGCAGGTGTATTTCTCAAAAACAAAAAGGATTTACCTAGGTACTAATGTTCGCTAATAATTTTTTGCTTAACCGCAAGTGAACGGCGTAGCTTATATTATATAGGTGAGCACGGGTATCGTATCCACAAGGACTAGACTAAGTGAGTACCATAACTTTTCTAACCAAATCTTTATCTAGACAATCACAAATTGAGTTATTGGTTTTAATAAATTCAACACGAAAAATAAGTCTAATCGAAAATAATCTTTAATTCTAAATTCTATTCAAGCAACAAAGAGTTTTATGTGAAAATATCAATATGAAAGAGTAGATTCTAGGACATATGATTTCATCTAGATCAATTCGCATGCGATAGTTTGAATAAATAATTTAACATATATCAGTGCATGTGAGAGTAATCACGTAATTAGATTAAATTACCTATCGGTCTCATTAACCCGTAGATTAATTATCAAGGTTTGTAATCTCTACTTCACTTTGAAATAATTAACTCCTGTATTCCTAAGATTATATTCTCCCTTCGTTTATCACCGATTTCTCAATCAAGTAGCATAAACAAATCAAGCAATCCTATGATCTAAACAACATGATATCCCTCTCGGGCTCAAACAATTCATCAAACAATTCAATTACATGTACTTAATAATCTAATCACAGTATAAAAGGATGCTAGACCAATTATCAGAATGTAAATTAAATATAAAAACCAATCATATAACGAAAATCTCTAAATTAAGTCTATGCCCTAGAATCTTAAAAGAGTGTTGGTCCCGAAACGAGTATAATCAGTGTATGGGGGGAATACACTGATGTCAGATTTTTCTGAAAGACTCAGAAAAATGCTCTAACACACTTAGTCAGGATTTCCTGAAGTACTCAGTATGCTGAAGGTCCACAGGGGTAGCAGGGACAGTTCAGTAACGAGTCAGATAAGCTCAGTGTGAGTAAAGTGCTCGGAAGCTCAGTAGAGATAATAAACCTACTGACCGCTTGGAAGCAAGTCAGTTGGACTACTATCTCACTGAGTCAGAGTGAGTGCGGAAAGTGAGCCCTTAGGTTCTACTCGTTTTTTGTTTCTGAAAACATTTTCTCTGAGTTTGCTTAGTAAACTTGGTGGTTAAGGCTGAGTGCACAGTATTAAGATTCAGGATGATTGATTCAGTCCGGAATAGAAAAGCGATGCAGAATGTTCAGTTTATTATGATGACAATTATGATCCTGAGCAGAACAGTAAATCAGCACACAGGGGACTTTTTAATGTGGTTCGGAGATAACCAAGTCCTACGTCCACGACCTGATTTAACAGGAAGCTATCCTCAAAACCCTGAGGATAGGTGCTTGGGTTTTACGTGCCAAGGGACACGAGTAGCCAACTTCCTCTCTTAGGAACTGACCCCTGGGCGTTTTACAAGTCCCAGTCCGTCTAACCAACCAATCTCACACTTTGAGTGGTTTGGTATTCTGGTTTCCAACTAAGATAGCTCTAGCAATACAAAACAATGCTAAATAATAGAGTTATCGATCTAAGCAAATACAGAGTGAATCCTACTACAACACTAGGGAAATTTAATTGCAGAGTGTTGTTTATGATATGCTTTGCATTCTTGGATTCTTGAGAGTTTTCTCTTGGAAATTTCCCGTTAACCTCGAATGGGTGCAAGGTTCTCCATATTTATAGGCAAGATTCAAAATAGATCCGTTGGAGGAGATCAAATCAAATCTTTCCTATTTTAGGTAGATTGCAGGCTAGAAATACTGTTTGACCTACCCGCCATGCTTATTCTGGCAAGTTGTCACATCACCTGCAACTTTTTGAGACGCATTAAATACCGCAGACTCCGTGCATGCGTGTCGAAAGATCATTGGCTCTCCGCTATAACGGCTAGTTGACCTTCAGACATTTGTCCTTCCTCGTACATTCAATACTCTGAGTCTCTTGTTAATAACTCAGTCTGAACGTGTGTCTTAATGGAGTCTTACTGACATTCTCTTTGTCTCTTGTCCCATAGCATAAATAACCTTTTGCTTTGGACTTACATGATTCAGGTGATCTGAACCAGGGCCTGAGTCAGGTCCTATGTGCATTCAGCACAGCCTGATAGGTTATTCAGCTCAGTATGTGTTACCTTTTTGCTTCGGACTTACAAGATTCAGGTGAACTGAACCAAGGTCTAAGTCAGGTCTTAAGTGCATTCAGCACAGCCTGATAGGTGACACTTACTCTTCACTGACTGACTTCTGTCCTGAGTATGCTTAGTGTACTCAGTAGAAACATCAGCTAATGGTACTTCAGGATTGACTTCAGGATAAATCAGCAGGTTTCGATCTTCAGCTTCAGAACAGACAATCTTCAGCGAGACTGACTGACTTCTTCAGGATGGATTACACTTCAGACTTCAGTAAATTGGGTCGACACCAATATTCTTCAGTATTTAGCATGATCTTCCCGTACTGAATTTCTAACCTAACAATCCTGAACTATTTTATCCTGAACAACTATACTTAGGCGAATTCATCAGGGGTTTTGGGATCTAATCAAAATACTCAGATTGTCCCAACAATTTCCCCCTTTTTTATGATGCCAAAACCCTTAAGCAAATTCCTATTCATCTATACAATCAACTGACTTAGTCAGTGAAAATAACTCAGTACCACCTGACAAACTAGGTACTTAGTCTATAAGATGAAAATAAGGAATGGGTTAGTACAGTTCTTGATAAGGATTCAGAAAAGTAAATTCAGGAGTCAACAAGAAGTTGTACTCAGGAAAAATAAATAACTTCATTGATTGATAAGAAAATAAAAGTATCCTGAAGCTATTACAAAATTCCTGAACAACTAGCTCCTAATCTAGTCTTCATCCTTATTCCAAGCAGTCAGTGGAATCTCGTACATCTCCAGTACCCGGTTCAGGACCTGCTTCATCCTGTTCCGATCAGCAACGGCCCCGGCAGCTCATCCTACTCTAACGACTTCTTCAGAAATTGCTTTCCGGTCCAGCTGCTTAGAATTCCTGAAGAGTGGAGGAGGGTACTTGATGAATTCCGGAGGAGCGATCTCTACACCTTCAGTGTCAGCATGTCTGATGATTTCAGCCCAGAGATCAGGATGCTCCTGTGCCATCCAGTGATGGAGTATGACGTCTTTTTCTTCAGTCAGATCGTCCCATAACCCCACCACGTAGAATAGGTGTGCCCACCTATTCCGGATCGGAATCCATACCTCCAGCATCTCAATCGGAATGAAGTCTTCAACAAACTTCAATGGAGGATGACTTTGATCTGGTCTGACCACAATCTTCCTCTGAGTCTTCATCCGAGATCCAGATGATACAGATTTCTTCTTCTGGACCTGAGAAGTCAGATACTCATTGGACTCTTTTAGGCGCTGGATCTGACTGAGCAGCGAAATTTCTTTCATTTTTGCTATCTTTTCAGCTTCAGTCATCACCAATTTCTTCTGAGTGGTCAGCCCAGATGGCATTTGTTCCCCCATCTCCTTATATAATGGCTCAAGAGCCGGATCTTCAGAGGGTCTCAACTTCTTCGGATCTGAGCCTTCAGCAGCTTCGATGGTGGCTACAGATCTAGTCCACTTTCTTTCCGAAGCCTTCAGTTCAAGGGGAAAGTTTTTCTTCTTAGCTTTACCAGTAGTGGCAATTTGCTTCTTCCCTTCTTCCCTTCTTCCCCCTTTTTGGCATCATCGTCATTAATACGTTTGACAACTTCATCCACTGACTCCGCCAAAAGATTGAACTGACTGTCCATCTCAGTCTGCTTCACCTGCAATTGCCCAATCTGCCCTGCCATTCCTCTCAGGCCGATACTGAGCTGATCAACGGCTGAATTGTGTGCAGCCTTCAGTCGACCCTCGAAGTTTTCCATCCTTGTGTCTAGGGCAGATGCAATTTTCTCCTTCTCCTGTGAAGACAACTCCCTCAGCAGGTCCTCCTTCAGTTCAGCTTTTAGCTTGACCAACTTCTCATCAACCAGTTGATCAACCTTTTCAGACAGTTGTTGATCCAGAAAATTGGCAAGCTTAGTCTCCTGCTGAGTCTGCACATTAGAAACCATCTGATTGCAGTTCTGAATAGCATCCTTGGCTTGCTCTGAAATGACAGTGAGTTATACATTGATTCCAGTCCGAGCTTCCCCAAGAAGATCAATCGCTGCATGCATATCAGTGGCCATATCATTCAGGTCACGGTCCAGTCTGTTCACTTTCTTGTTCAGCAGTTCAGAATTTGAACTAACCCTACTAGATTTTCGCTCAACGAGGATGACCCTCCTGTGCAGATTGCCAAGAGCTCGTGAGGATTCTGAAGATATACTGCTTCGGGTGTAGTCCATTTACCTCTGACTCGGACCATGCCGAGTGGACCCTCTCCTGAAGCCTCTGTAATCCCGGGTCCCAGGATTGCTTCATCGGCCGGTGCACTGACTCCCTCAGTGCCACCTTGCTGATCGTCATCAGCAATCATCACCACCTCCATTTCAGCTTCCTTCCCCTCTCCCCTCTCTTCAGCTTTCTGAGTCTCAGGCTCAGGATACGTTCTGCGGACTGTTCTGATAAAATCCACCATCTTGATCAGATGATGTAGAGAGTTTACATCAAAATGATCAAAGAGGGCGGCTTCTAAATCTGCAATGCAGTCCCATCCTCTGGACTCTCCTAGCTGGCTGAGCTCAGACCAAGTGGCATTTCTGATCATGGCAAGAGTGCGGAGTTGCACTACTGCCTCCTTCTGAGCCTCAGTGAGATCAGGGAATCTCCTCTCCACCATCTCAGTTGCCTCTCCCATTGCTACTATCTCAAAATCTGAAGGAATGTTCACATCGGGCGCATGGAAAGGCCATGGTGTTTCAGCCTGAACTGATTCAGCAGCCTCTTACTCAACTCCTCCTTCCTGAGCAGGCTCTACCTGACCCAAACTCTGATAAGTTTCAGCAATGTTAAGAATCAGTTGGTCGGGATCAGGGGATGCAACCTCCGGAACAGATGTAATCGGAGCAATTTCAAGAACAGCCTGCGCCTGAGCTGGTTCCCTCTCCGGAGTTGCATGCTGAACAGCTTCAGCAGCTTGCTATTCCACAAGCTTTTTCTCTCGCTCTTCCACGAGTTTCTTCTCTCGCTCAGCTGACCCGAAATAGAGAAATTTCAGTTTTTGTTGCTTGGGTGATGAGGGCTTAGATTTTTCCTCCGCTGGCTTTGCTGTATCAGACTCGTAAGACTTGCCTGCCTGAGCCTTGACTCTTTCAGTCATGCTCGCCTGGGCCTTCTTCTTCTGAGTCTGAGGCCTTCTCCTTGTGCCAGTATCATCGAAATATGCTCTGAACAGGTTAATTTTCACTGGAATCTCGAGTGACTGGGCCTGATCCTCATTACCGAGATCCAGGGTCTCCAAGAGCATAGAAATCTTGGTGCCAAAGTGCATCTTGGACTCGAAAGTCGCCTGACCCTCTGGAGAGTACTTAATTTTGCTGGTCTCAGCCACCAGCATTTGGAGGAAGTAACCCTCCCAGTCAAAGTTGTGCAGAGAGGCGTCAGAGATAGCCATCATCGTGTATAGCTTCGGTCTGGAGATCTGCTCCAATCCTCCAGCAATCCCCATCACTCCCTGACTTGTCAGGTCAAAGAAGTGACAGTTTTCAGTCCTCAAGACTGATTTATTCAGGCCAGATTTCAGGATGACATCCCCATCGCACAGGGACTGGAGAAAATCCTTCTCATTCCCATACCCATAATCTACTGGGCTTCGTCCTGTATTGGGAAGATTAAAAACCTCCTTAATCTTCTCCCGGATGTTGAGAGTGACCCATCTCCTGATCATCTCCTCCTCACCATCCTTTCCCTTTTCACAGGTGGTCAAGGGAATACAAGTTTTCCACTCCTGGGAGTCCTTGTTTTGAGCCATCTTCAGGTAGAAGGCAGCAACAAGTCGTGGGTGGAGCCTCTGTGGCTTTACAGTAATGAACTGCAGAAGACCTGCATTATCGAATAATTTTTGTACAGGCAAAATATCTGGGTTATTGGAAGAAAAATCCCCATAGGGCTCATAATGTATTTCATTCCTTAAATGGAAAATATTTCCAAAGAAGGTATCGGCAGAAGATGAAGCCATGGAAAATTTGGAAGAATTGAAGAGAATCGGGTTTTTAGAGAAAATAAGTTAAGAAAATATTGGGTGCATAAAAGTTTTAACAACACAATCTTCTCTTATTTATAGAAAAATTCGGTTTTAATCAGACGGCTTAGAAAATAGTGACCTATGAGATTCAATGATCAAGATTGAGCAGTGAAAAGCATTTGACTCTTCGGTTTTTCAAAAGTAATTGGTAAAATTTTATCGAAAATTGTTCCCGCCCACAGTGCATTAAATGCACATTAGAGCATGTCCGTATTTAATTCAAATAAATTGAATTAAATAATAACCGAATATTAAAATGAATGGCTGAGATCATTTGATAAATTAAATTGATTTGACAATACAGCAAACAGTATAAGGAAAATGCACGCAAGATCAGATGACTAGATAAAAATCAGAAAACATACCAGTCAGTCAGATTTGTATTCTGACTGATACCACTTATTGCACTATCAGGGTGACAAGCCCTGAATTCTGTGTCCTGAATCTTAGTCAGTGTATACTGATCATCCATTTTATACTGAATGTTCCCCCTACAACCATTCACATTCTCCCTGGGATTCCTTCAACCTGAGTCCATATGAGTTATTCTCCCTGACCTTGTGCATTCTTATCAGAGATTCAGACTGAATCACCTAAGCCTGGGTCAAGGAGTCCTAACTCTACTGATAACTCAACAAACCTGGTTTCAGGCAAAGCCTTAGTCAGGATGTCAGCTCTCTGTTTTTCAGTAGGGACTCTCTCCATCTTGATATCCTTCTTCTCAACATGATCTCTGATAAAGTGATGCCTGATGTCTACATGCTTACACCTTGTACGTAAGACTGGGTTTTGGGATATGGCAATGGCAGTATTATTGTCACAATAAATTGGGACTTCAGTGGCCTCAACTTGGTAGTCTCTCAGTTGCTGTTTCAGCCAAAGGATCTGAGAACAACAACTGCCTGCCGCCATATACTCAGCCTCAGTAGTAGATGTTGCAACACTGGTTTGCTTCTTAGAAAACCAAGAGATCAGTTTACTCCCTAGAAACTGACATGTGCCTGTAGTTGATTTCCTATCAAGTCTACAGCCTCCATAATCAGCATCTGAATAGCCAGTCAGTTCTAGGTTGTCATCAGAGGGATACCAAAGTCCTAAGTTGACTGTACCTCTCAGGTATTTCAGAATCTTTTTGGCACTCTCTAGATGACTCTTCTTTGGATCAGACTGATACCTTGCACAAACTCCAACTGCATAAGTGAGGTCAGGACGACTAGCAGTCAGATACAATAAAGATCCTATCAGTGCCCTATATTCAGTCTGATTTACTGAGACTCCTTCTTTGTCAGGATCCAGCTTCTCATTTGTGTTCATAGGAATACGTGAGACTTTGCTGGACTGAACTCCAAATTTCTGAATCAAGTCCCTCGCATACTTGGACTGATTAATGAAAATTCCGGAGTCAGTTTGCCTGACTTGGAGACCCAGAAAGAAATTCATTTCTCCCATCATTGACATCTCAAATTTCCCAGTCATCAGCTTGGAGAATTTCTCACAAAGCTTCAGATTAGGAGATCCAAATATTATGTCATCCACATAAATCTGAACCAAGAGAATGTCTTCCCCTTCGGTGATCCGGAAGACGGTCCTATCCACTGTTCCTTTCACGAACCCGTGGTCTATCAGGAATTGGGATAATGTATCATACCAAGCTCTCGGAGCTTGCTTCAGGCCATAAAGAGCTTTCTTCAGGTGGTATACTTTATTACCAACTTCAAATCCAGGAGGTTGCTCAACATACCCTTTTTCTTTCAGTACACCATTCAGAAATTTTTTCTTTACGTCCATCTGATACACTTTGAATTTCCTGAATGTTGCATAAGCCAGAAACAACCTGATTGCTTCCAATCTTGCAACTGGAGCGAAGGTCTCATCATAGTCGATACCCTCGGCCTGAGAGTAACCCTTTGCTACTAGCCTGGCCTTATTTCTGACAACAACATTCTTCTCATCCCTTTTGTTCTTAAAAACCCACTTGGTGCCAATAACATGTTGACGCCTAGGTCTCTCAACTAACTCCCAAACCTGATTCCGCTCAAACTGATTGAGCTCATCCTGCATGGCTAGGATCCAGTTGGGATCAGCTAGAGCTTCTTCTATGCTTGTAGGTTCCTGATCACTCAGGAAGCAACAAAACATAGTGCTTTCACCAAAGGATAACCTCGTCCTGACCCCCTCATTGATATCCCCAATGATATCAGCCAATGAATGATCATCTAGCCATCGCCTCCTGCTGACTGGAGCACTGGGAGCTACTGACGTTCCAGTGCCTGATCCTGAAACATTAGTCTCGACAATAATAGGCAAAGAAGCGGAACGAGCAAGAACAGGGGATACTGAGTCATTTCCTGAGGGTTGACCAATATCAAAGAAATTGTTTCCCCCTACAGTGTTGGACTCAGTAACTGTCTCAGGTGCAGAAGCATCATCACCGACTGTACGTACCTCAGGTTGAGTCTGTCCTTCCATCTGAGACTCAACATTTTCCGAGGCAGGAGCTTGCTGAGGGTTGGCCTGAAGTCCATCCTGATCTTCATCATCATCATCCCATCCCTTGGGAGCATTGACAAGTTTGATCTTGAATTCAGGATTCTTCAGACTCAGCCTTGTTACACTTTTGGTAATTCCCTTAGTATCAGGACTTGGAACCTGTTTCCTATGCACTGATGCAGTCTCATCAAACACAACCTGAGGTGTTTCCTCCACACAAAGGGTCCGACAGTTATACACCCTGAAAGCTTTACTGACTGAGGAGTATCCTAAGAAAACTCCCTCATCAGATTTGCTATCAAAGGCTTTCAGCTGGTCTTTCCCATTGTTCAGGATGAAACACTTACACCCAAAAATATGGAAATAAGAGAGGCGAGGTTTCCTCTTGTTCCAAGTTTCATAGGGTGTCTGAGCATGTTGTTTGTTCAGCATAGATCGGTTCTGAGTGTAGCAAGCAGTGTTGATTGCTTCAGCCCAGTACTTCTTGGGCAGTCCTGCTTCAGCCAACATGGTCCTGGCAGCTTCCTTCAGGGTTCGATTCCTTCTTTCAGCTACCCCATTCTGTTGAGGGGTCCTGGCTGCAGAAGTCTCATGAGCTATACCATGGTTAGTACAAAAGTCAGTTATAATAGAGTTTATAAACTCGGTTCCTCGATCTGATCGAATCCTGACAATGCTCTGACCCTGTTCAGTACTCAATAGCTTTAGTAACTCTGGAAGCTTGACCTGTGTCTCCTTTTTGTTCAGCAAGAAAATAACCCATGTGTACCTAGAATAGTCATCAACAACAACAAGGGTATATTTCCTACCATTTATGCTGACAGGAGTTACTGGACCAAAGAGATCCATGTGCAGGAGCTGAAGCACTCTGTAAATAGAGAAGGCTTCCTTCACCTTGAATGAGGCTTTGGTTTGCTTGCCTTCCTGACATGCTCCGCACACGTGGTCTTTGCTAAAAACTTCATTAGGCAGACCATCTACAAGAGAAAGTCTAGAGATTTTGTTAATAATCTTGAAATTTAAGTGACTCAGACGTTTATGCCAAATCCAACTGAGCTCAGAGGAGCTCTTAGAGACCAGACAGGTTTCTGGAGGGCTGCTCTTGAAGTCAGCAAAATATACATTGCCCCTCCTGATACCTGTAATCAGAACCTGCAGTGTAGATTTGTCCTTCACAAGACACATGTTAGATGTAAATTCTACACTATATCCTCGGTCACAAAACTGACTAACCGAGAGCAAGTTATGTCTCAGTCCCTTAACATATGATACATTCAGTACACGGACAGAGCCAATAACAAGGGTTCCGAATCCTCTGGTGAAACCTTTAGAATTATCACCAAAGGTTACCTGTGGGCCTTCTTGAGCTACATAATCCTGAAGGAGATCACGAAATTCGGTCATGTGCCTGGAACACCCTTAGTCCAAGTACCAGTCCTTCATCAGATCCTCCTTCCTCTTCTTGTAGCTCGCAGCGACCTGAAAAAAATCAGGCCTCAGGTACCCATCTCGTATTGGGTCCTACTGAGTCAGCCATACCCTTCGGGATCCAGATTTGTTTAACAATTCTGATAGCATCAGAAGAGTAAACATGTTTCCCCGAAATATCAACATACACGGTTCTCTTCTTCCTTTGTGCCTGGGAAGTTGAGGGTGTATGGGTGTCAGCCTGAGATACAGGAGCCCTATATGGATTTCTGGGGGTGGGCCTCCTGTTCCTCCTTGGCCTGGGTGCATTGGGCTGAGTTTGATCCCTAGAAGGAGCAGCTCGGGCCTGACCATTTGGCACTTGAGGTCTAGCCTGAGTGTTTCTGGAGTCAGGTCTCCTTTGCCTTTCAGAGGCCACCTGGTTTGTCCTTCTCCTTTGAGGATTAGGACGCTCCTGATGGACTCTGTGCCCTTTCTGAGAGATCTGGACCTCAGTAATCCTTGGCCTTGCCTGAGGCCTCCTCTGTCCTGAGTTTCTTCTGCTCTGAACATTTCTAGGCTGGGCCTGAGAAGTGCTGGGAGCAGAATTTTTCCCAGATTGAGGATTCCTAGGCTGAGCCTTGGATTTCCCTTGATCTGTCTTCCCTGACTCAGGATGAGGAGCCTTGGCCTTTCCCTTAGGTTTTGGCCTAGATTCCTCAGTCCTTTGCCTGACAGGTTCAGCAGGCATTTTCTCCTTCCCTTTGCCTTTATTCTGATGAGCAACACTTGAGCTCTTGTCATC
>JAPKLY010003354.1:0-19148 GCA_026898435.1 Prunella vulgaris | reverse complement strand
ACCACTGACTTTGTTTACCAACAGTTTCTGAGGAGAAACTTTTGGTGGTCTACTGAATAGATCTTATTTCTAAAAAACTGCATACCATGGCATCCGGTTCTAAACGCCTCGAGGGTAATCTTCCTGAATTCTCTATTGACAACTATGACTATTGGAAATTCAGGGTACTTGCACATCTCTACTCTATCCATGATCAAATGCCACAGCTAATTGAGCATGGCCCGATCAGATTTATGAGAAATCTTCAGACGACCTGGCCTGTTGCTGGCAATGTCCCTGTTCCAGCCGCCAGAGATGAAGAAGTGGAGAGGTCCGCGCTTAATTTTGATCAGATTAAGCAAATCGGACTGGATAATGTTGCTAAGAACATTATACTCCACACCGTTTCTTACGAGAATTCGGTCGGACTCATGCACCTGAGGACAGCTAAGGAGATCTGGGATACCTTGAGGGAGATGAGTGAGGGATCAGAAAAGATCAAGGAGAACAAGAGAGATCTTGCTATCAGGAAGTTTGAGGCCTTCAGGATGTTAGAAGGGGAATCCATCGATCAGATGGAAGCTCGGTTCATTAAGATGATGAACGAGCTAGCAACCCTTGGGAAGGAGTTTCCCAAGAGGGAGGTATCTTCTAAAATCATAAACTGTCTCCCTGAAAGATGGGACACATGAGTAATCTTGTTGAAAAATACTCAGGATCTTACAAACATTACTTACTCTCACCTATTCTCAGAGTTAAAGGCTCTGGAATTCGACCTCGATAAGAGGAAGAAGATGGGTGTTGTCAGTGAGGAAGTTAGTGAGGAGAAGACATCTGAAAAGGAAAAGAGCGTGGCTCTTAAAGCTACTCCTGAGCCTGAGGCTGGATCTGGCTCCAAGTCTCTGAAGGATATGAACAAAGATGAGCTAGCCTTGGAGTACAGCCTGATGGCACGGCAATTCGAGAAACTGAACTCTCGATTCGGAAGGTATAAGAAATTTTATACTGACACCCGTGATCGCAGGTACTCCAGCCCCAGGAGATCAAGCCCCCGAAGAGAAGAAAGGAGGGGTTCAGATTCCAGGAAGGATCGCAACGAGCCTGAGCGACGAAGAGATGAGAAAAGGAGAGATGATGATCCCAGAAGATCCAGCTCCAAACCTGAACGATCATCAGGGAGCAGGAGGGAGTCATCTGATAAAAGGTACACTGACAAGAAGTTTACTTCTGATGTAGATCAGTGCTACCACTGCAAAAAGACCGGACATTATCAGTATGATTGTCCGGAGCTCAGTGCTCATGAGCGAGAGGATCGGAGAGCCAAGAGAGAGCTCAGGGCATCAGACCGGAGAGCGTTGCTTGCTGAGGATTCCTCAGATTCAGATGGCCCAGGGCGCCGGTCCCCTGAACTCTTCTCCGATGAAGAGTATGATGACCTCTGCCTGATGGCAGATGACGAGGTATGTTCTTCTGCCTCTTCTTCTGATCACGCACCTGAGCTTAGCTCAGATTCAGTAGGAGAACTCGACCTTCAGCTCGCCCTAGAGCAATTGATGGTTGGCTTCTCAAGGCTGCAGGAGACTCATACTCACACATTGGATGTGAATGCACAACTGAGTGGGGAGAATGATCGGCTAACTGAGTCTCTCAGAGTAAGAGATACTGAGAAAGCCCTCAGATTAGTACATCTTCAGGAAGAGCTACTTCATGCTCGGAACAAGCATGATGAAGCTCCACTGGAGGTAGAAAGACTGAAGGGTGTAATCAGCTCGCTGATTGAGACTCGTGACACTGATCTGTTCCTTGCTCAGGAACAACTGATGATTGAGCGAATTGCTCTGAGAGTGATGTTCAAAACTGAGTGGCAAGCTTGCCTCTGTGCTGAGCAAACTGCTTGGGATCTTGAGCTGATCTCAAAAGAGAAAGCTCATAAAGAGTTGGTGCTTCAATACACCACTGAAATTGAGGCCCTGAAAGAAACAAATTGGCATCTTGAGGTTAAGCTGAAGAAGTTATACACATCTACCCAAGTGGTTGATGAGTTGACAAGTTTCTCTCAACTGACTGATGGTGCTAAAGCTGGGTTAGGCTATGATGCCTCAAAAGACCCAAAGGGCAAGAAGAAGAGAGGTGCTTCAGGGAGTAACTCTCAGAAGAAGTTTGTCCCTGCCCTAACTGATGACAAGAGCTCAAGTGTTGCTCATCAGAATAAAGGCAAAGGGAAGGAGAAAATGCCTGCTGAACCTGTCAGGCAAAGGACTGAGAAACCAAGACCAAAACCTAAGGAAAAGGTCAAGGCTTCTCATCCTGAGTCAGGGAAGACAGATCAAGGGAACTCCAAGGCTCAGCCTAGGAATCCTCAATCTGGGAAGAACTCTGCCCCTAACACTTCTCAGGCCCAGCCTAGAAATGCTCAGAGCAGAAGAAACTCAGGACAGAGGAGGCCTCAGGCAAAGCCAAGGACTACTGAGGTCCAGATTCCTCAGACAGGGCACAGAGCCCATCAGGTGCGTCCTAATCCTCAAAAGAGAAGGACAAACCAGGTGGCCTCTGAAAGGCAATGGAGACCTGACTCCAGAAACACTTAGGCTAGACCTCAAGTGCCAAGAGGTCAGGCCCGAGCTGCTCCTTCTAGGGATCAAACTCAGCCCAATGCACCCAGGCCAAGGAGGAACAGGAGGCCCACTCCCAGGAATCAATATAGGGCTCCTGTACCTCAAGCTGACACCCATACACCCTCAACTTCCCAGGCACAAAGGAAGAAGAGAACTGTGTATGTTGATATTTCAGGGAAACAGGTTTATACTTCTGATGCTATCAGAATTGTTAAACAAATCTGGATCCCGAAGGGTATGGCTGACTCAGTAGGATCCAATACGAGATGGGTACCTGAGGCCTGATTATTTTCAGGTCGCTGCGGGCTACAAGAAGAGGAAGGAGGATCTGATGAAGGACTGGTACTTGGACTCAGGTTATTCCAGGCACATGACCGGATTTCGTGATCTCCTTCAGGATTATATAGCTCAGGAAGGCCCACAGGTAACCTTTGGTGATAACTCTAAAGGTTTCACCAGAGGATTTGGAACCCTTATTATTGGCTCTGTCCGTGTACTGAATGTATCATATGTTGAGGGACTGAGACATAACTTACTCTCGGTTAGTCAGTTTTGTGACCGAGGATATAGTGTAGAATTTACATCTAACATGTGTCTTGTGAAGGACAAATCTACACTACAGGTTCTGATTACAGGTGTCAGGAGGGGCAATGTATATTTTGCTAACTTCAAGAGCAGTCCTCCTGAAGCTTGTTTGGTCGCTAAGAGCTCCTCTGAGCTCAGTTGGCTTTGACATAAACGTCTGAGTCACTTAAACTTCAAGATTATTAACAAAATTTCTAGACTCTCTCTTGTAGATGGTCTACCTAATGAAGTTTTTAGCAAAGACCACGTGTGCGGAGCATGTCAGGAAGGCAAGCAAACCAAAGCCTCATTCAAAGTAAAGGAAGCCTTCTCCACTGACAGAGTGCTTCAGCTCCTGCACATGGATCTCTTTGGTCGATTTACTCCTGTCAGCATAAATGGTAGGAAATATACCCTTGTTGTTGTTGATGATTATTCCAGGTACACATGGGTTATTTTCTTGCTGAACAAAAAGGAGACTCAGGTCAAGCTTCCAGAGTTACTCAAGCAATTGAGTACTGAACAGGGTCAGAGCATAGTCAGGATCCGATCAGATCAAGGAACAGAGTTTATTAACTCTATTATAACTGACTTTTGTACTAACCATGGTATAGCTCATAAGACTTCTGCAGCCAGGACCCCTCAGCAGAATGGGGTAGCTGAAAGAAGGAATCGGACCCTGAAGGAAGCTGCCAGGACCATGTTGGCTGAGTCAGGATTGCCCAAGAAGTACTGGGCTGAAGCAATCAACACTGCTTGTTACACTCAGAACCGATCTATGCTGAACAAACAACATGCTCAGACACCTTATGAAACTTGGAACAAGAGGAAGCCTCTCATCTCTTATTTCCATATTTTTGGGTGTAAGTGTTTCATCCTGAACAATGGGAAAGACCAGCTGAAAGCCTTTGATAGCAAATCTGATGAGGGAGTTTTCTTAGGATACTCCTCAGTCAGTAAAGCTTTCAGGGTGTATAACTGTCGAACCCTTTGTGTGGAGGAAACACCTCATGTTATGTTTGATGAGACTGCATCAGTGCATAGGAAACAGGTTCCAAGTCCTGACACTGAGGGAATTACCAAAAGGGTAACAAGACTGAGTCTGAAGAATCCTGAATTCAAGATCAAACTTGTCAGTGCTCCCAAGGGATGGGATGATGATGATGAAGATCAGGATGGACTTCAAGCCAACCCTCAGCAAGCCCCAGCCTCCGAAAATGTTGAGTCTCAGACGGAGGGACAGACTCAACCTGAGGTACGTACTGTCGGTGATGATGCTTCTGCACCTGAGACAGTTACTGAGTCCAACACTGTAGGGGGAAACAATTTCTTTGATATTGGTCAACCCTCAGGAAATGACTCAGTATCCCCTGTTCTTGCTCGTTCCGCTTCTTTGCCTATTATTGTCGAGACTAATGTTTCAGGATCAGGCAATGGAACGTCAGTAGCTCCCAGTGCTCCTGTCAGCAGGAGGCGGTGGCTAGATGATCACTCATTGGCTGATATCATTGGTGATATCAATGAGGGGGTCAGGACTAGGTTGTCCTTTGGTGAAAGCGCTATGTTTTGTTGTTTCCTGAGTGATCAGGAACCTACAAGCATAGAAGAAGCTCTAGCTGATCCCAACTGGATCCTAGCCATGCAGGATGAGCTCAATCAGTTTGAGCGGAATCAGGTTTGGGAGTTAGTTGAAAGACCTAGGCGTCAACATGTTATTGGCACCAAGTGGGTCTTTAAGAACAAGAGGGATGAGAAGAATGTTGTTGTCAGGAATAAGGTCAGACTAGTAGCAAAGGGTTACTCTCAGGCCGAGGGTATCGACTATGATGAGACTTTTGCTCCGGTCGCAAGATTGGAAACAATAAGGTTGTTTTTGGCATATGCAACATTCAAGAAGTTCAAAGTGTATCAGATCGAAGTGAAGAGTGCTTTTCTGAATGGTGTACTGAACGAGGAGGTGTATGTTGAGCAACCTCCAGGGTTCTAAGTTGTAAATAAGGTTTATCACCTGAACAAAGCTCTTTATGGCCTGAAGCAGGCTCCGAGAGCCTGGTATGATACTCTTTCCCAGTTCCTGATAGACCACGGGTTCGTGAAAGGAACAGTGGATAGGACCCTCTTCCGGATTTCCGAAGGGGAGGACATTCTCTTGGTTCAGATTTATGTGGATGACATAATATTTGGATCTCCTAATCTGAAGCTCTGTGAGAAATTCTCCAAGCTGATGACTGGGAAGTTTGAGATGTCAATGATGGGAGAAATGAACTTTTTTCTGGGTCTCCAAGTCAGGCAATCTGACTCCGGAATTTTCATAAATCAGTCCAAGTATGCGAGGGACTTGATTCAGAAATTTGGAGTTCAGTCCAGCAAAGTCTCACGTATTCCCATGAACACAAATGAGAAGCTGGATCCTGACAAAGAAGGAGCCTCAGTAAATCAGACTGAATATAGGGCACTGATTGGATCCTTATTGTACCTAACTGCAAGTCGTCCTGACATCACCTATGCAGTCGGAGTGTGTGCAAGATATCAGTCTGATCCTAAGAAGAGTCATCTAGAGAGTGCCAAAAAGATATTGAAATACCTGAGAGATACAGTCAATTTAGGACTTTGGTATCCCTCTGATGACAACCTAGAACTGACTGGGTATTTAGATGGAGACTGTAGGCTTGATAGGAAATCAACTACTAGCACATGTCAGTTTCTAGGGAGTAAACTGATCTCTTGGTTTTCTAAGAAGCAAACCAGTGTTGCAACGTCTACTACTGAGGCTGAGTATATGGCGGCAGACAGTTGCTGCTCCCAGATCCTTTGGTTGAAGCAACAACTGAGAGACTACCAAATAGAGGCCTCTGAAGTCCCAATTTATTGTGACAACAATAGTGCCATTGCCATATCCCAAAACCCAGTATTACACACTAGGTGTAAGCATGTAGACATCAGGCATCATTTTATTAGAGATCATGTTGAAAAGAAGGATATAAGGAAGGAGAGAGTCCCTACTGATAAGCAGAGAGCTGACATCCTGACTAAGGCTTTGCCTGAAACCAGGTTTGTTGAGTTGTCAGTAGAGTTAGGACTCCTTGACCCAGGCTTAGGAGATTCAGTATGAATCTCAGTTCAGTATGCATAAGGTCAGGGGGAATGACCAACTAGGACTCAGGATGAAGGAATCTCAGAGAGAGAGAGAATGGTTGTAGGGGGAACACTCAGTGTAAAAGGATGATCAGTGTAGACTGACTAAGATTGGAAGCAATCAGGTTGTTTCTAGCATATGCAACATTCAAGAAATTCAAAGTGTATTAGATGGACGTAAAGAGTGCCTTTCTGAATGGTGTACTGAACGAGGAGGTTTATGTTGAGCAACCTCCAGGGTTCGAAGTTGGTGATAAGGTATATCACCTGAAGAAAGCTCTTTATGGTCTGAAGCAAGCTCCGAGAGCTTGGTATGATACATTATCCCAATTCCTGATAGACCACGGGTTCGTGAAAGGAACAGTGGATAGGACCCTCTTTCGGATTTCAGAAGGGGAGGACATTCTCTTGGTTCAGATTTATGTGGATGACATAATATTTGGATCTCCTAATCTGAAGCTTTGTGAGAAATTCTCCAAGCTGATGACTGGAAAATTTGAGATGTCTATGATGGGAGAAATGAATTTCTTTCTGGGTCTCCAAGTCAGGCAAACTGACTCTGGAATTTTCATTAATCAGTCCAAATATGCGAGGGACCTGATTCAGAAATTTGGAGTTCAGTCCAGCAAAGTCTCACGTATTCCCATGAACACAAATGAAAAGCTGGATCCTGACAAAGAAGGAGTCTCAGTAAATCAGACTGAATATAGGGCACTGATAGGATCTTTATTGTATATGACTGCTAGTCGTCCTGACATCACTTATGCAGTTGGAGTCTGTGCAAGGTATCAGTCTGATCCAAAGAAGAGTCATCTAGAGAGTGCCAAAAAGATACTGAAATACCTGAGAGGTACAGTCAATCTAGGACTTTGGTATCCCTCTGATGACAACCTAGAACTGACTGGCTATTCAGATGTTGATTGTGGAGGCTGTAGACTTGATAGAAAATCAACTACAGGCACATGTCAGTTCCTAGGGAGTAAACTGATCTCTTGGTTTTCTAAGAAGCAAACCAGTGTTGCAACGTCTACTACTGAAGTTGAGTATATGGCGGCAGGCAGTTGTTGTTCTCAGATTCTTTGGCTAAAACAACAACTGAGAGACTACCAAATAGAGGCCACTGAAGTCCCAATCTATTGTGACAATAATAGTGCCATTGTCATATCCCAAAACTCAGTCTTACACACAAGGTGTAAACATGTAGACATCAGGCATCACTTTATCAGAGATCATGTTGAGAAGAAGGACATCAGGATGGAGAGAGTCCCCACTGAAAAACAGAGAGCTGACATCCTGACTAAGGCTTTGCCTGAAACCAGGTTTGTTGAGTTATCAGTAGAGTTAGGACTACTTGACCCAGGCTTAGGAGATTCTATCTGAATCTCTGATCAAAATGCACAAGGTCAGGGGGAATAACTCATATGGACTCAGGATGAAGGAATCTCAGAGAGAATGTGAATGGTTGTAGGGGGAACATTCAGTATAAAAAGGATGATCAGTATAGACTGACTAAGCTTCAGGACACAGAACTCAGGGCTTGTCACCCTGATAGTGCAATAAGTGGTATCAGTCAGAATACAAATCTGACTGACTGGTATGTTTCCTGATTTTTATCTAGTCATCTGATCTTGCGTGCATTATCCTTATATTGTTTGATGTATTGTCAAATCAATTTAATTTGTCAAATGATCCCAGCCATTCGTTTTAATATTCGGTTATTATTTAATACAATTTATTTGAATTAAATACGGACATGCTCTAATGTGCATTTAATGCACTGTGGGCGGGAACAGTTTTCGATAAAGTTTGACCAGTTACTTTTGAAAACCGAAAAGGCTCCATGCTTTTCACTTTTTAATCTTGACCCTTGAATCTCATAGGTCATTATTTTCTGAGCCATCCGATTAAAACTGAATTTTAGTATAAATAAGAGAAGATTGTGTTGTTAAAACCTTTATGCACCCAATATTTTCTTAACATATTTTCTCTAAAACCCGATTTTCTTCAAATCCTCAACTTATTTCCATGGCTTCTCCATCTGTAGAATCATTCTTTGGAAATCTTTTCCACTTAAGAAATGAAATCCACTACGAACCCTTTGGGGATTTTTCTTCTAATCACCCGGATATTTTGCCTGTGCGAGAATTATACGAAAATACAGGTCTTCTGCAATTCATTACAGCCAGACCACAGAGACTCCACCCGAGACTTGTTGCTGCCTTTTATCTGAAGATGGCGCAGAACAAGGATTCCCAGGAGTGGGAAACATGTATTCCCCTGACCACTTGTGTAAAGGGGAAGGATGGTGAGGAGGAGATGACCAGGAGGTGGGTCACTCTCAACATCCGGAGAAAGATTAAGGAGGTCTTTAATCTCCCCAGTTCTGGACGAAGCCCGGTGGATTACGGGTTTGGGAACGAGAGAGACTTTCTCCAGTCTCTATGCGATGGGGATGTCGTCCTGAGGTCAGGTCTCAACAAATCAGTCCTGAGGACTGAGAACCGTCATTTCTTCGACCTGACAAGTCAGAGAGTGATGGGGATTGCCGAAGGATTGGAGCAGATCTCCAGACCAAAGCTTTATACGATGATGGCAATCTCGGACGCCTCAATGCACAACTTCAACTGGGAGGATTACTTCCTCCAAATGCTGGTAGCTGAGTCCAGCAAAATTAAGTATTCGCCTGAGGGTCAGGCAACGTTCGAGGCCAATATGCACTATGGCACCAAGATCTCGTTGATTTTGGAAACCCTGGATCTCGGGGACGTTGATCAGGCCCAGTCGCTCGAGATTCCTCCGAAAGTTGATCTCTTCAGGGCTTACTCCGATGATGCTGGCGCAAAAAGGAGACCTCGGACTCAGAAGAAGAAGGCTCAGGCAAGCACGACTGGGAGAGTCAAGGCTCAGGAGAGCAAATCTTCTGAGTCTGACATTGCAAAGCCAGCGGAGGTCAAATCTAAGCCCTCAGGACCCAAGCAACAGAAGCTCAAATTTCTTTATTCAGGGTCAGCAGAGCGAGAGAAGAAACTCGTGGAAGAGAGAGTTGCTGAAGAAGCTGTTCAGCATGCAACTCCGGAAAAGGAACCGGCTCAGGCCGCTCTTGAAATTGCTCCCATTACTTCCGTTTCGGACGTTGCATCCCCTGATCCCGATCAACTGATTCTCGACATCACCTCAACCTATCAGAATGTTGAGAAGGATCAGGTGGAACCTGCTCAGGAAGGAGGAGTTGAGCAGGAGGCTGTTGAACCAATTCAGGCTGAAGCCCAGTGGCCTTTCCCCGCGCCTGATGAGAACATATTGCCAGATTTTGAGATAGTGGCAAGGGGAGGGGCTACTGAAATGGTGGAGATGAGGTTTCCTGACCTCTCAGAAGCTCAGAAGGAGGCGGTAGTGAAACTTCGCACCTATGCTATGATCAGGAATGCCACATGGCCTGAATTGAGTCAGCTTGGGGAGTTGAGAGGATGGGAGAGTATGGCTGAGACTGAAGCTGCCCTCTTTGATCACTTCAACGTGAATTCTTTACATCACCTGATCAAAATGGCAGACTTCATCAGGACTGTCAGACGCATCTACCCCGAGCCAGAGCCTGAGAAAGTTGAGAAGGAGAAGAAAGATGAGAGGGAAAAAGTTGTGATTGCTGAAGACATTCAGCAAGGTGGCACTGAAGGAGTCAGTGCACCGGCCGATGATGCACCCCTTGGACCCGGGACTGCGGAGGCTTCAGGAGAGGGTCGATCAGGTCTTATCCTAGTCAGAGGTAACTGGATCACCCCAGCAGCTATGTTCACTGAAAATTCCTCACGAGCACTTGCTAACTGTCACAGAAGAATAACTCTCGTTGAGCGAAAGGCAAGTAGGGTTGATTCAAATTCTGAAGCTCTGAGCAAAAAAATGAAAAGGCTGGACAAAGACCTGAATGAAATGGCCACTGATATGCATGCTGCAATAGATCTTCTTGGAGAAGTTAGAACTCAACATTCAGTAGATCTCACTGCTATCTCCGAGCAAGCAAAAGGTGCCATACAAAGCTGCAATCAGATGGTCTCAGATGTGCAAATTCAGCAGGAGAATAAGCTTGCCACTTTTCTTGATCAACAATTGTCTGAAAAAGTTGATCAACTGGTTGATGAAAAGTTGGTCAAACTGAAAGCTGAACTGAAAGAGGAGCTGCTGAATGAAATGTCTGAACAGGAGAAGGATGCAATTGCTACTGCCCTGAACAATCGGATGATGAGCTTTGAAGGACGGCTAAAAGCTGAGCACAATTCAGCCGTCGACAAGCTAAGTGTTGGCCTAAGAGGGATGGCCAGGCAGATTGGGCAATTGCAAGGGAAGCAGACTGAGATGGATGGTCAGTTTACACTATTGCCGGAGTCAGTGAATGAAGTTGTCAAACGGATAAATGACGATGATGCCAAAAAGGGGGAAGAAGGGAAGAAGCAGATTGCCATTACTGGTAAAGCAAAGAAGAAAAACTTCCCCCCTGAACTGATAGCGGCGGAAAGAAAGAGGACAAGGTCCGTCGCTGCCATCGAAGCTGCTGAAGGTTCAGATCCGAAGAGATTAAGGCCCTCTGAGGATCCTGCTTTGGAACCTTTGTACAAAGAGATGGAGGAACAAATGCAAACTGGGTTGACCACTTAGAAGAAAATGGTGATGACTGAAGCTGAAAAGATAGCAAAGATGAAGGAGATTTCGCTCCTCAGTCAGATCCAGTGTTTGAAAGAGTCCAATGAGTATCTGACTTCGCAGGTTCAGAAGAAAAAGTCTGTGACTTCTGGATCTCGGATGAAGACTCAGAGGAAAATGGTGGTTAATCTAGAACAAGGCACTCCTCCACTTCAGTTTGTGGAAGACTTCATTCCGATAGAGATGTTGGAGGTATAGATTCCGATCCGGAATAGGTGGGCCTACCTATTCTACGTGGTGGGGTTATGGGACGATCTAACTGAAGAAAAAGATGTCATACTCCATCACTGGATGGCACAGGAGCACCCTGATCTCTGGGCTGAAATCATCAGACATGCTGACATTGAAGGTGTCGAGATCGCTCCTCCGGAATTCATCAAGTATCCTCCTCCACTCTTCAGGAACTCCAAACAACTAGACCGGAAAGCAATATCAAAAGAAGTCGTCAGAGTAGGACGCGCTGCCGGGGCTGTTGGTGATCGGAACAGGATGAACTTGCTCCTGAATCGAGTCTTAGAGATGTATGAGATTCCATAAGCTGTATGGAATAAGGATGAAGACTAGATCAGGAGCTAGTTGTTCAGGAATTTGTAATAGCTTCAGGATAACTGTAATTCTATATCAATCAATGAAGTTATTTTATTTTTCCTGAGTACAACTTCTTATTGACTCCTGAATTTACTTTTCTGAATCCTTATCAAGAATTGTACTAACCCATTCCTTGTTTTCATCTTATACACTAAGTACCTAGTTTGTCAGGTGGTACTGAGTTATTCTCACTGACTAAGTCAGTTGATTGTATAGATGAATAGGAATTTGCTTAAGGGTTTTGGCATCATCAAAAAGGGGGAAATTATTGGGACAATCTGAGTATTTTGATTAGATCTCAAAACCCCTGATGAATTTGCCTAAGTATAGTTGTTCAGGATAAAATAATTCAGGATGGTTGGGTTAGTAATTCAGTACAGGAGGACCATGCTGAAGACTGAAGAATATTGGAGTCAACCCAATTTACTGAAGTCTGATGTGCAATCCATCCTGAAGAAGTCAGAGTCAGTTCTGCTGAAGACTGCCTATACTGAAGCTGAAGAACGAAGCCTGCTGATCCATCCTGAAGTCAATCCTGAAGTTCCATTGGCTGATGTTTCTACTGAGTACACTAAGCATACTCAGGACAGAACTTAGTCAGTGAAGAGTAAGTGTTACCTATCAGGCTGTGCTGAATGCACTTAAGATCTGACTTAGGCCTTGGTTCAGTTTACCTGAATCATGTAAGTCCAAAGCAAAAAGGTTACACATACTGGGCTGAATAACCTATCAGGCTGTGCTGAATGCACATAGGACCTGACTCAGGCTGTGGTTCAGATCACCTGAATCATGTAAGATCAAAGCAAAAGGTTATTTATGCTATGGGACAAGAGACAAAGAGAATGTCAGTAAGACTCCATTAAGACACACGTTCAGACTGAGTTATTAACAAGAGACTCAGAGTATTGAATGTACGAGGAAGGACAAATGTCTGAAAGTCAACTAGCCGTTAGAACGGAGAGCCAATGATCTTTCGACACGTATGTACGGAGTCTGCGCAGCATTTAATGCGGCATTTAATGCGTCTCAAAAGTTGCAGGTGATGTGACAACTTGCCAGAATAAGCATGGCGGTTAGGTCAAACAGTATTTCTAGCCTGCAATCTACCTAAAATAGGAAAGATTTGATTTGATCTCCTCCAACGGATCTATTTTGAATCTTACCTATAAATATGGAGAGCTTTCCACCCATTCAAGGAAAACGGGAAATTTCCAAGAGAAAACTCTCAAGAATCCAAGCATTCAAAGCATACTATAAACAACACTCTGCAATTAAATTTCCCTAGTGTTGTAGTAGGATTCACTCTGTATTTTGCTTAGATCGATAGCTCTAATATTTAGCATTATTTTGTATTGCTAGAGCTATCTTAGTTGGAAACCAGAATACCAAACCACTCAAGGTGTGAGATCGGTTGGTTAGAAGGACTGGGACTTGTAAAACGCCCAGGGGTCAGTTCCTAAGAGAGGAAGTTGGCTATTCGTGTCCCTTGGCACGTAAAACCCAAGTACCTATCCTCAGGGTTTTGAGGATAGCTTCCTGTTAAATCAGGTCGTGGACGTAGGAGTTGGTTATCTCCGAACCACGTTAAAAAGTCCCCTGTGTGCTGATTTACTATTCTGTTCAGGATCATAACTGTCATCATAATAAACTGAACATACTACATCGTTTTCTTATTCAGGACTGAATTAATCATCCTGAATCTTAACACTGTGCACTCAACCTTAACCACCAGTTTACTAAGCAAGTTCAGAGAAAATGTTTTCAGAAACTAAAACGAGTAGAAACTAAGGGCTCACTTTCCGCACGTACTCTAGCTCACTGAGATAGTGGTCCAACTGACTAGCTTCCGAGCGATCAGTAGATTTGTTATCTCTACTGAGCTTCCGAGCACTTTACTCACACTCAGCTTATCTGACTCGTAACTGAACCGTCCCTGCTGCCCCTGTGGACCTTCAGCATACTGAGTACCTCAGGAAATCCTGACTGAGAGTGTTAGAGCATTTTTCTAAGTCTTTCAGAAAAATCTGACATCAGTGTATTTCTCCCCCCCCATACACTGATTATACTCGTTTAGGGACCAACACTCTTTATATTTTATAAGCTAAAAAAAAAATGACACTTAGAGAGGTAGATACTAACAGGAGCCTTAAAATATAGTCAGAAAAAATTGTGTACATATTGATTTATCTCAATCCCACTTTATACATTTTGAGATTGATACTTAGAGAGGAAGATACTCTGAATAATTCTAAATTAAGTTATCTGCATTAACATCCATAACTATAAAATACTACCTCCGTCCCCCAAAAGTTTGCGGTATTTTTGGGGGCACGACTTTTAAAAAAAGTGTAATGAGTAGAATATGTATGGTGGAGATTGTGAGATAAAAATTTTAAAGGTGGAGATTTAAAGGAATATTTCCATTTTGGGGGAGTGCAAACTTTTGTGGGACAAACTAAAAAGGAAAGTATGCAAACTTTTGTGGGACGGAGCCCAAACAACAGCATCTCAAAGTCTTAACAATTTTGGGATTAAATCTTCAAATGGAATGAGAAATACCCCTTACTATATTACTTTTTGCCACAATCCAAAACCTATTTATTTCTTCCATTAGGTTTAAAGAACTTGGCACAATATCATTAAAAATAAAATCATTCGGACTTCCAAATGCACTAAATAATTCCAATCCAAATGGTTGAAACAAAAATACCTTTTGATTTTTCCCCAAACAAGTCTTCATGTCATAGAAAATATATACAAGGATTTTGATGCGAAATTACGTATATATTTACCCTACAATAAATATTATTTCATATACTGAAAGCAAATTCTTATTACTAATGTTGATAATTCTTTCATCATGCATAGCATACCTATATTAGGAGCAGATCTGTTGTGAATTCGAGTATGCATGAATTTGTATTACTGTTATGTATAATCACTATAAGTGTTATTTGTAGATATTATCAATGTTGTAAAGATAGACTTGATTTATCAACAATTATACTATATATGCAAAATAGTGATAGCAAATATATATAACAGTAATAGTATATACACATAACAGTGATAATTGAAAAATTCGAGTTTCCGGTGAATTTAAATTCTTAGTTGACCAAGTCTCCAAACACTCCAAAAATATCTCCAAGTCAACATTATATCTCCCTCCTAATTCGTTCCCAGAGAGAATCGAACTCAAGTCACTCACTCGAGTGAGGAACTTGGTGGCCAAGTGAGCTAAAGCCAATGATCACATGTCTATTGTTAAATATCAACTATATATTCTTATTTATATTTTGGTTCCACATAAAAGAATTATATTTTATTTAAAATTCTGAATTTATAAAAATATATGAAATTTATTTATTTGTTTATTTAATTTTTTGTTAATAGGTAGTGTGCATGAGAGCTCATCATTACTTAAAGAATTGCTTAGTGACATATAAAGAGCAATGATAAATTTATAAATTGATGTTAGCTAGTCATGAATATACCTTTATTTCCGGTAAAGTACAACTTTCTTTATACAGAATTCAAACGGAAATTTTTGTTGGGAGTGGAACATGACAAATGATGCATCAATAAGGAATATTCTTTTGAATTAGTAATTAATTAAGAAAACATATATGCATGCATGACATATGAGAATCCAATGTTTCAAAAATCCAATTTCATGACCTCATTACCAACTTAATTAGTTATAATATATATATATATATATACATATATATATATGGCTTTTATAAAAACATGACATGGAAAGACACCCACACATGCTAATTACTGTTGTTTCTTTCCTCATCCCCATCTCGGTTTTGCATCACTTTTTTTCGACGTAAAATCGGTAATCGAACGTTTTTTTGTCGTTAGCGTCTAGATTGCTTTGATATTTTTTTAATTTATTTTAAAAATAGATAAAATTATAAAATTGTCAATTTTATAAAAATTAAGTCGAGAGTGCATCAGCCACCTAGGCGCCGTCTAGTCTGCGTTATTATTATTGTTTTTCTTTTTAACAGACAAAGATTTATCTCTCCTTTTCCATTTTTAAAATTTTTTTAAATTAAAAGAAAATAAGAATATTATGTTTTGGAAGTGTCTTTCTAATTGATATTCCTTAATTTCAAACAAACATATATGTGATAGTAATTAATAACTACAGGATTACATTCGTTAAAAGGCAAAAGATTATGTGATATATCTTTACATATATTTTTTGAAAGAGATGGTACAATTTAATGCAAAATACCTTTCAAAAAAATTTTATCCTTTCCATGCACTTTTTGAAAAATAATACAATTAATCTTAAAAGTAATAATATTATTATTGAAAGAATGATATTGATTCCAATGTGAAATGGTATCACATAAAAATTACTCCATTACCTATAACTTATTTACAAAATATTTAATATATTGACATTTTATTGTTCAACCTACAAATAATTTGTCTAGGAAAATAATTTTTTCTAGAAAACAAAATTTATAGATAATTAATAATTTACAAATAATATACTATAAAAAAATAATCTACAATTGCCTATAGAAATAGAAATGAAGATGCATGTGTAATTAGAAGGATTTCTAGACAAGTTGACAATCCCCGCCGTAAAAAAATGCAATTAAAAATTTCATAATCATATAAAAAAATGAAAAAATACAAAATGGTTCACAATATTGACACTAATTACAAATTAATTCTGTGTAAAAAAAATGCTTATGTGCGAAAAAATAACTATAATTCTGTGCAAATATTGTAAACCAGTTTTTTCTAAATATATTTTTTTGAACAACATATAAATGCCAAAAAAAAAAATCTGAACATATATATTATCTTTACTTGTACTCTATAGAGTGTATCATAAAATTTGCTGAGCAGTGCGAGTGACAGATTAATACAATTTGAAATAGCCTATATATGATTGGTATTAATTAACTGATTAGCAATTTAATTAAAAGTAAGTATTGTGTGCAAATAGTTCATGATAAACTTATCATGAAATTGTTTTAAAGTATTAAATATTTGGTCACGTGTATCAAAATATGCATCAGGTGTATCAAAAATTGAGGTCAATACATAAATTTAATTGACCTCAACTTTTGATACACTTGATAAAAAATTTTATACACCTAATTAAATATTTGAGATTTTAAAATTGATTCATCATAAGCTTACGATGAACTATTTTCGTACAAAATTTTGTCATTAATTAAAGTGGGTTAATTGGATGGTTAGAAGGGGTGTCGACATTATTAGCCGGCACATTGGACAGTAGAAAGAAAAAAGGTGACCATGAAGATAAGGATTTTAATAATTAAATAATAATTATATTAATCTCTGTACTTAACTAGTGCTTATATTGATTTGACATTTGTCGACGTGCGTGTGTTCTTTTGTGTGGATGTAAGCATTTATGCTAAATAATGTGTTCCTTGATCAGCCAACATCTATAAAGCAATTTTAGAATAATAGTTTTTTTCTTTTAAAATTACCAGAAGTTGTAAAGAATAGTTTAGAAGATATTTTCTGACTTTGTAGGTTTGCAAATGAACACATTAATTATTCTTCACCACAATCTAATATATATATATATATATATACCCACAAGTTTTACAGTAAAATATAAAAATTATTTTTAGAAATATAATATTCAATTATAAAATAATTAATTTTGATTTAATTTATTTAATTTTTTATATTAATTTGATTATATATCATATGAATCAAATTTAAAGTTAATAAAATAAGTCAAATAGAAAAATATTTTACCTCCTAGTAATCATTTAAAATTAAAATAATTCGTAGTATTTAATATATGCATATATATAATTTATAAAGTAAATATATAATAACATATATTTTGCAACAAAATTAAAAAAAATCTGATTTATCATGCTCATAGAATTAAAATTAGGGTTAAAATATTATTAAAAAATTATAAGATTTTGTTTCCCATATTTAAAGAAAATCAAGAAATATTTAAGACTTATTTTGTTATATTAATATATAAAGATAATTAAGAAATATTTGAATTATAAAATGTTATTGTTATATAAATATTTTAATAGATAATCAAGAATATAATATTTTATAAAATTTAATATGTTAGTTTTTTTTTTCTTCATATGTTAGTTTTTTTTTATTCTAAATTTTACACTTTACTTTTCTTTAGAACACGAGTCAGATAGGATCATTAATTTCGTGAATCATATAGTATATGTGTAATGAGAATCCATTTCATATAATTTTTTGTCAAAAATTTTAAAATTAGGCAAAAAAATTATGCATGTCATCAAAAGAAAATAACAACCATAACTAAAGAAAATTCTAAAAGAACTAATGATCTAGTTTGCAAGTGCTCCAACGGGCATATGGTTTGAGCTAGTCCACTGATCTAAAATTACACAATTATTGTTATTACGTAAAAAAATAAAAACAATGAAAAGAAAAATTGTCCACATTATTATCATTGTTTTTGAAAACAGGTCGGACCATGAACCGGCCATAGAACCGGTTCGGTTGCCCCCTAAAAACCGTTTTTACGGTTCAACCGGAAAAAACCGGTCAAACCGGCCAAAACCGGTTGAACCGGTCTACTTTTATATTTTAATTTTTTATAATTCTCTTATTAAATTAAATCGTGAAACATGTCTCAATCCCAAAATTAATTTATTCTACAATTTATATATTTTAAATTTTCATAATAATATTTTAATTTGAGATTTTACTTATACATGAACTATGAAACATATCATGGATTATAATCTGGTATTATACCTTGAGCTATTTTGAGTATTTTAATTTCGATGGTATGTAATTCTATTATTTTATTACTTTATTTCAATATGTGACATATAATTTATTAAAATTTTATATGAGAATATGTAATTTATTTTATTTTTAATATAACATATATAATAATTTAAAATGTAAGTTAAAATAAATTTAACGGTTAGACCGCCGGTCCAACCGGTTGGGCCGGTTGAACCGTGAACCGTTGCTCTATCCGGTTTAGTTACCGGTCCGATTATGAAAACAATGATTATTATATACCCATATCTATTAATAGTAAACACATCATCAGATCTAATTAATTTAAAAAATGCAAAAAATATCACAAATCATATCGTCGCTCCCCTGTCAAATTTAAGTACATTCACTAGGGGTGGAAGAAGGTCACCATACCTTGAAAAATCTAGGCCTATTTTATAAAAATTTAGTCTAAATCTGATCTATTATCTATGATAAATATTTTTATACGCTTGACTTGACCTTTTAAGTAAACAAATCAGGACGAAAAGCCTTGTAAAAGCCTACTGAAACATGACATATTCAATTAAGTATTTAAAATCGCAATTCACAAATAAAATTCACGATCAGAAGAATTAGGGGAACTTATTGTTTGGTTCATTATCTAAACTTCACTTTAAAATAGGTTCACTAAAAAACTCAACTTACAAATAGGTTCATAATTCATTTTTTGCATAAAAACATAAATTATTTTGCACAACAAGCCAAAAAATATTTTGCACAATTTATTATTTTACAGTTTTTCTTTGCACAATTTATTAT
>JAPKLY010003353.1:0-19152 GCA_026898435.1 Prunella vulgaris | reverse complement strand
CATTGTAATGCTATTGCTACTTTTATTGAATCTAGAGGTGAGGTGGTGAAGAGTTGTGCTATAGAGAGTTTTCATGATGAATTGGTGGAAGAGGCTATGTTTAGTAAGGGGATTGATGGTCTTGTGAAGAGTAATGGGGGTAGTAGTGAGGATGGAGAAGAAAGATGAGAAAGTTAAGGGGGTAGGAAAGCTAGGGGATGTGGAAAGAAAGGTGGAAGAAGGGAAAGTGGATAAAGATGTGAAGGTTGAAATTTCGAAAGGGTTGAAAGATAAGCCTGATGATAGATTCAAAAAGTTTCTTGAAGTTTTCAAGAAGTTGTATGCCAATATGCCTTTTCATGCAGCTATTGAGCTAATGCCAAATTATACAATGTTTTTGAAGGATGCTATGGCAAGGAAGAAGAAATCCAATGAACCGGAGATGGTTAAGCTTACTCAAGAGAGTAGTGATTTGATACAAAAATATCTACCACAAAAGCTTAGAGATCCGGGGAGTTTCACTTTGAGTTACCACATCAAAGGGAGTAAAAAGGTGAAAGTCTTGTGTGATTTAGGAGCAAGTGTTAATATGATGCCACTCTCTATTGCTAGAAGATTGGGCTTGCATGATTTGAAGCTAACTACGATGAATTTGCACTTGGCCGATAGTTCTAATGTGAGAACAAGAGTAGTGCTAGAGGATGTGGTAGTGCATGTGGGGAAATTCATTTATCCCGTTGATTTCGTTGTGCTCAATATTGAGGAAGATGTTGAGAGTCCTCTTATTCTTGGGAGACCCTTTCTCGCTACTTCGGATGCCTTGATAAATATCAAGCGAAGAGAGGTTACTTTAGGAATGAATGGTGAGAAAACTACTTTTTCGATCCATGACACTTCCAAGAGTTCCCCAAAGAAGATTGGAGAAGAGGTAAACAAAGTCATACGAGATCATGTGGGAAAGCATGAGGACGTAAAGGTGAACAATTTTTATCTCAAGAGTGAGAATGTTATTGATGATCCTTTTGAAAGGAGAAAGAAAGTGAGTATAGAAGAAAATAAGGGGGTTAAGAAAGTGATGAAAGGAAGAAATTTTTGGAGAAAGAAATTGAGTGAGGTAAGTCACTCAACCCTCATTGATATTGACGTCACGTGAGCTTCATTACGTCCGGCTAGGGGACGTTAAATCCAAACGCTAGGTGGGAGGCAATCCACCTCAATATCCTTTTTGTATCCTTTTTTATGTGTAGTTAGATTTTTATTTAAGATGTTTGTTTTGATCTCATGATTTTGGAATTTGGAAGTAAGTGTGCCAATTTTGGTCATTTAGTCTATGAATATATGCTCTTTGTTTGTGCTTAATTGGTCAAGAAGAGTTTAGAGGAGTTTATTTTTGGTTAGATTTTAATTGATACTTGGTTTTGAGTTGTTATTGAGGGATTCATGGTTTTATTGGTACAGCAAATTTTGATTAATCACTCTTTCCAAACTTTATTACGATTTTGATTTGAAAAAGTTTGGGGGGTGTGATTCGTGCTTAATTTTCTATTTGCATGAACAATTTTTGAATGTTTGATGAGTGTGGATGATATATTGGAATTTTTGAGTTGTGTTGTGTAGGAAAAATACAAGAAAAAGGTGAAAAATGGAGAAAAAATCGAAGTTGGGAAGCAAAAGACTTTGGTCGACAGCTCAATGCCTTGGTCGACACAGACAGGCCCTTGGTCGCGCGGAATGCATCTGGCTCACTCGTCTTGCGAGCCAGATGTCGACCATGCTCAACTGAAAACGCTCTTGGTCGCGCGCCTTTTAGGTAAATCCGATTTTGACTAATTTTGGTCCAATTTTTTACCACTCTTCCCAAGGTTGACCCACTACCTTTCTACACCTTTAAATACCTTTTCTCACACACTCAAACACAAGATTCTTTCTACTCAATCTCTCAATAACCAAGAGGAAGAAGAAGAAGGATAATTCTTATATCTCAAGTTCTACATCTTCTTTCATTAATTCCTTCCATAGGTATGTTTATCTTACTCTCCTTTATCTAATTCTTGCATTTTTGTAGAGATTCCATGATTTAATTCTCTAGAATTAGAAATTCCACTATTAAGGTTCTTGAGCATGATTTTGGGATTTTTGATTCTATGATTAATTTTGTGCAATTAGTGATTGAATTGAGCTATATTGTTGATGGGTAATCCTATGGGAGCCTAATTGCATGTTGATTGTGAGTATTAGAGGCTTAATTGAAGATTGAATTTTGGGGGTAGGAATAGTAATGAATTTTTGAATGTCTTGTACAAGTCTTGAATTCTTATCATGATATTGTGCTTAATGCTAGTAATTTTGAGCTATATGGATAATAGGTTGGATTGACTTGTTTAGTTCACTTATTGATGTTGCTTATTTGAGGATTATTTTTTAATGACATTGGCATGAATAGTATTGTGCATAACTATTTTCTAATTTCTTGTATTAATAGACCCCATTAGTCATTCTTAACGTGTACATGAGCATGAGATGAGTGATATACTTGATTAAGTACTTTCTCTCTTGTTAATGCTTGTTTTGTTGTAGGTCATGTCAAGGAAAGGAAAAGGTAAAGTTTCTAGTTCAAGGTCATGTTTTTTTTAAATCATCAAATTAATTCCTTTTTTCTTATAATTTGTTATATATATAAATATATATATATATATATGTGTGTGTGTGTATTTTAATAATTTTTTTCATAATGTTACTCCAGTATATTTTTTTCATTTTTTCTTTATTTTGTAACTAATTTTATACAACTCCAAACTGAATCACTTTTTTTAACTCATCAAATTAATTAATTTTTTTCTAACCTTTTTTAAAGGTTAAGACACATACTAGTCCATTTCAACTCTAGAAAATAAAGGTGAGTACAATTACTTTGTAATATTACAAATGGGTACACATTACTTTTTGTTAAACATAATTACTTTTTCTTAATTCATCTGAGACTATAGTACATTATACTGAAGCTACAGTAGATTATGTTGACAGATACAGTAGCCTATTCTAGAGTATCAACTCAAATATAAACGCTATAGTATAGTATATTCGAGAATACTATGGTATTATCTAAAAAACTATAGTATAACCGATTATTAATAGTATAACACGCTTATGTAACAGTATAAATGAGAATATTATAGTATAAATGATTATCGAGAGTATTAACTATAATATAATGAAAAATACAACAAATCCTACTAGCATTAATTCAACATAGCATTGTTACAACTTAAGACCATTTCTTTAATTCCTACAATCATTTTCTCCCTACAATTCCTTCAACAACTATCCACCACCACACTTGAATCTTAATTGCCGACAACCACTTGCTTGAAATAATAACAAAAGTATTGGAATTGTGGCCAGAAAAGCCATATCTGTCGGAATTTGCAACCACCGTTGATTAGTGTAAAATTTGCTCAAAATTATTGTGCTTTAATTGTTTTTTTTATAGGATTTCTTGCATTTATTTACACTAAATTGAGTAGTTGAGCTTAATTGTGAAAATATTAATTTGTTGCAGTTTTATTGAAAATTTGAGATGAATTGAAGAATTAAATTTGTGAGATTATTGTTTGGGTTTAATTGAAATAATGATAGACATTTAATTAGATTATGGGCCTTAGGAATTATTTTTGTTTTTCCAGCCCATTGAGTCAATTAAAATTGATGGCCCATTTCTTATTAAATTAACAAGAAGTCAAATTGCTTATACCTGTGCAGAGGTAAGTAAGAAGAAGGCAATGTGGCCTTTTTTGCCTCCATTCAAATTCCACCAAGTTTGACCGGTTCAACATCTAAATGGAAGCTCAATTCCCTTGAATTCGAAGATTATCGAAATTCACTCAACATATTTGCAGAAATTAGAGCAAAAATCTAACTTAGCCAAAATTCCAAGCAACAACAATCTTTCACACTGTCGTCTGAAGCACATCTCACGCCTGGAAGCCCATTACGCCGGAGAAGACGACATCACCATTGCGCCTGGAACTCCTTAAGCCGTCGAAATCCACAAGCCGCCTGCCTCTGTCTCCACTGTAGCAGTAATGTTCGTCGCCTTCATTCATCGCCGAAGCTCCAACATCGTAGAAGATAAAGCCTTCACCGGAATTATTTGCCAATAGCCACAAGAAGCTCACCGAAAATTGCATAAATCAGACACCGACGCCAGAAAAATCAAAAGCCCCAACCACCGCCACCCACATTCTAAGTCGCCACAGCCTAGAAGCAGAGCACCGCCATAGCTCGACGAAGTACTAGCCCCTATTCGGCCATTCTTTAGTCGGAATTCTAGAAGCAAATGCATACGAAGATGATGATGATGAAATCGTGCTCTAAATTTGAAGAAGCATTGGACATAAATGAAAATGCATTTTTCACGCTCCTCCGAGTGGTGAATTTATTCTTCCATCGAGCGGATTTGGGAAGAGATCGAGTGGTAGGGAATTTCATTGTATAGAGATTTTACGCTCGAACTAGGCTTCCTACTCTCGATCACAGCTTGTGTGCGCTCGACTCGGTCAACTCAGAGAAGAATTCCAATTTTCATATTTTGAAGGTTAAAATCATAAAATTGGGATTACATTTTCTTCATTTTTTGGAGAGAATACCCGCGCTTCTAATTATCTTGTAAAAGGGGTAGTATAGATATTTTGGGAGAGGAAAAAACACATATACTCCTCATGATCGGAGAGAAAGGATTCCAACATTAATTCACACACTACACACAGACATACTCTCTTCATTCATCTTTTAGACATTTTGGATAGCTCTCTACACACACTTTCACATAGTAATTGATGTTCTTAGTTATGTTAATTTTCTTGCAAGCTTTGACGATTTAATATTTATTTCAAGTTGTAATCACCATCACTAGGTGATCTATTATTGAGTGAGAGTTAGTCAATTAAGTGAGAGTTAGTCACTAGGTTGATATAACGGGAGTTAGTCAATTAAGTGAGAGTTTACCTCTAGTTTGGTTGTTTGATAAATTGAGATTGACGCATATATACAATAGGTCGTTTAATTGAACAAAATTGAAGTTACCTGAACCATACCCCTTTTCCTTGCACTTTTTTGGAAGTTAGAGATTGTTTTGTGATTTGCATTGTTATTTGCTATGCTTGATATTAGCTTTAATTTTTTGTTCACTAGTTGTAGTTAAAAAACCAAAATCCGGAACCTTTAAATTTTGTTTAGCAATATGTGGATGATTGAGATTAAATCCTTGAACTAAAATTGCCTCCCTATGGTTCAATATTAATTTTAACTTGGTCAACTTCATACTACAAAGATCCTATACACTTGTAGGTTTAGTGAATTTGTGAAAATAAATTTGCATATCAAGTTTTTGGTGCCGTTACCGGGGAGATGTTTGTTTGTTACATTTTACTTTGTTCTTTATCTTTGTTAGGATATTGTTTAGAAGTTTTGATGATATGATAAACCACTCAGCATGTAATAGGACCAGCTAAATATGTTAGTGATTAGGGCCATAATTACATCATTTTGCATCCATTTATATATGGTTTTGATGAGTTCATGTTCATATTTTACCCTAATATGCTATACTTTGTGTTATTGACCTCATGTTAGAAAGAAAGTATATTTTGTAGAGAAAAATGAGCCAAAATGAGGAGTTCGTGATTCGAGAGGAAGAGTTGATATGATCCGGGCATGTGGAAAAGTTCAAATGACTCAAGGAAAGATCCTAGGAAGCTCAAATGATGAATCAGATTGAAAACGAGGCAGGCATAGATCGGGTGACACAAAAGTAGTCTGGTCGAGCGAGCTCAAGGCCGTGGTCCAGCGCCATCAAGCTTGTGGTCGCGCGCCCACTTTCTGGATCGAGCACCTATGCACCGCGCGACCAGGCGCGTGCACACCATGGTTGAACGCCTCTCTGCTTATGGTCAAGCCCCTGTACGATTTTCCAGCTCATTAAGGGTATCTTCGTCCTTTTGCACGTTTAATGAAGGGCGCTTTGGTCTAAGCATGAGGAGCACTATAAATACATCAAGCATCAGATTTTGGAGGGACTTTTCATTATTCCACTATCATTAGGTAGTTTTAAAGAGAGAGATTAGAGGTTACTTAGTGGGTTCTTAGTTAGATTTCTTACTTCTTTCTACAATTACTTTGGATCTAGCTATTAGATAGTTAATCTATTTTTTGTATTGTAATTTTCATTGAATTTTCTACGTTTTTACGGTTCAATTTATGTTTTTGAGTTGCGGATCAAGATTTAGCATTTGGAGGTTTGTAGCTTGTATTTCCATTCATCTACATTTGGTAAGTTTTCATTCAATTCTCTTGTTTTAGTTCTTAATAATGATGTTTAGACTCTTAATTGTTGTTTTAGATTCCCAATTAGCCATGGGCTAATCCCTTGTTGCATTGATGTATGAATACTATGTTGTAGTTATTGTTCTATTAATCCTATGCATGATTAAGTGATCTTGATGGATTGATTCTCATAATTAACGAATTGTATGAATGGTTGGAATGTGCAATTGCATATTTAGAGCCGAAGTGAGTTGCCAACAAATGAGAATTGAGTGGATTAACAGAAGTTCTTGATTGAATGTTGTGCATGCCAAGTGTTTGCTTAAATGCTCTTAAGTCAATAGGAATTGTTTAGGAGTAAAGACCTATCAATTGGGGTATTAGGTGTTGTTAGAGAGATCTAGACACTTGATAGAGCCCTTAGCTTGTGTTGTTAGAGAGATCTAGACACTAGTTAAAGTCCTTAGCTCAATTAAGACATCAAGTGACCTTTTGCATGCTAGGATAGATAGGCACTAGGTGAACCATAGTATGATTACTCCAATGCACACATATCACACTTGCTCATCTTTATAAGGTGATAGTTAGATTTTACTTTGCTTTGTTGAAGTATATTTTACTTTGCTTATTTAACCTAATATGCTGACATTCAATACTTGTTTTATATCGCATCGTTTCCCTGAGTTCGAGATTTTATTACTTGGTCAACTTGCCGATTATACAACGTCCACGTACACTTACGTGAAAGCTCTCGATTTTTGGCAAACAGTTAGTCAGCTGATGTATAGTCTAGGATTAGATAGGTATGGTGTAAGGGGAACATACCCTACTGCCTTGGAGATCCCAGGTTATCCATAGAGAAGAAGACCAACTAAGGCCTTGAAGACTTAGCATATCCCAGAAGACAGAAGATCTGAGCAGTTGACATTTGTCTCTTCTGAAAAGATTCACAGCACACCAGTACCAGCTGAAGGTGAAGATCAGCTGAAGAGCCGATTGCAAGCACGACTAAGACCTAGATCAGATGAGGACCGAGATACCAGACGAGGTCTAAAATACCAGCAGAGGCGTAGTCTGACCAGATGATGTCCACTAAGGACTTGAGAAATCAGACCAAATCTACTGACATCAGCTGAGGTCTACATACCAGACGACGCTGGTATACCAGTTGAGACAGCAAAACAACTAGAATAGTCTCGCTTGCGTCCCAGAAGCTAAGGAGTAAATCAAGGGATAATTACAACGGCTAAAAGACTTCGGAATTCAAAAGCCAATCAATTAAGGGGACAAACTTGATTGATTGGCAGATCATGAAGATGTTTTCCAGAAATCATGAAGGGATCAATATGTAACGCCCCAGTTTTCCAAAATGCAATTTTGTCATTCTAGAAACCCGAGTCGTCACTTAGTGACTGAAAGTCCGTACCATTTTTTTTTCAAAATATGAAACACTTTTAATGATATTAAATAGATAGTGGAAGCATGTGTTTCGTTAAAAGAACACGTAGACAGCGGAAAGATAATTTTTTTGTTATGAAAGACGCGGAGATAATTTTGATGATTTAATATGCAAGGATCTTTATAAAAAGTTTAGCACAAAATAGACAACAAAATAACTATCATACATTATCATCCAGAGATTTTATAACTGTTCTTCACTTTCGCATATTCATAAAGTCATAATAAAAGTTATCGTTCTTAACTCCTTTTCTTTTGATGCATGACAAAATACCAATACAGGAAACCGTATCACTCTTCCACTGGCACGAACTACACCTCGTCATATCCTGAAAAAGATTTATAAATAGGGGGGATGAGATTTGAATTCTCAGTATGGGCGACCTGTACGCTACTATACAGATTGGTAGTACGCAAACATATCATTTTTGTAAAATCATTTTTCATAGCCACAAAGGCTCATCATTCATCATATAGCCCTCAGGCTCTGTCCACCGTGGCGCCTAGGTACACAAGCCAGACCACTACATATCATTTGAGATACTTTTAATCATATAGCCCTCAGGCTCTGTCCACCGTGGCGCCTAGCTACACAAGCCAGACCACTACATATCATTTGAGATACTTCGCCCGTAGGCATTTGGGTAACAACCTTGTAATCGAACCCGAAGGTCAAAACATTTTCATTCGCATACACCAACAGTCCATATAATATTCAAGGCAATACAGTAAATGCCACCCACCTTAAACGCTTTCCTTTTGTAAAAATAATCACCGTTCTTTTCACCCAGAAATCCTCATCACCGTTCTCGCACTTACACCTAGCATCATTCGTTGCGTTTCAGTTATTAATGTCTTAGAAATTCTTTTAGATTTTATACAAGTTTGTTTGAAAGGGGACATTTTGAGCACTTAAAGTCTTATTCTCTTTATTCTTATCACTTAAGAAAACATATAGTCATAAATTCAAACAAGAGAATATAACATTTTAAAATTAGCAAGAAAACTTTATGTACTAGACATAGCAAGAAAACATGATGTTCTAAACATAGCAAGGAAACATAATATCCTAAACTTTGCAAGGAAATATAATAATATAAACTTGAAGAGTATATAGCACATACACCTTAAAATAGATGAACCTGTAGTATTTTAATGTCCTAAACATTAAATAAAAAGAACATATAGCATGCAATTTGCTAAGGCTTAAAACTTGCAATAACTAGTGCCCTAAACCTTTAAATGGTAAACATATCATCATAAAATTAGAATAATGAGTTCAAAATCATGCAAACAAAATTTCATACATAGCATTTTAGAACTCCAAATCACTATCACTTCATGCTCATCAAATATGATTTATTTTAGAAAAAAACAATTTGAAAAGAAATACGTTTTATTTTCTATTCTTAAGTAATTTCTAAACACATTTCAATATAACCAAAAATCACAAAACTTGTATAATGGGATCATAATTAGGTGTATAACACCTTGTGGCAAATCATTTTATAAGTGAAAATTTTAGGTTTTGGATCATGTTTAGAAAGAGCACAATGATTTTCTTAGGTTTCCATAGAAAATTCCAACACGACCTTAACAAAATAATTTTTGTAAATATTTAGGCTAGTTCAAAAACTTTGAAATAAATCATGGAGATCCCCAAGTTCACCTAGTATTTATTTGTGTATTTCCCAAAAGTTTTGCTTGAGCCGATTTTTCTCAAAAATTCAAAGAATTCCGAATTTGGGGACTTCTCAAGGCAAACAAGAAAATATAGTCCTTAATCTAAAATCAACACCAAACATCATGCCATTCACTTAAATCATGCATTCAAATAGCATTTATTAACATATAGCCTTCACTAAACATAGAATTTAGACTAGTTTTATCATGGAAAACATTTACATTTTTCTTTTACAAGAAGGTAACACATGAGCAACAACATTCAAGTAGGGCAGTTTGCATTTTGGACTACACTCATACAAACTTTGAGCATTTTATAAAAATATCAAAACTCATCCAAAAACTGTGAAATTTTTACAGTAGCTACCTGATCAAGTCTAGTTCACAAATAAAATTTCTTTCATGTAATTTGGTTTAGGAAAATATGAGTTTTAGGCTTGTTTTCAAAACATGGTAGATTGTTCTAGAAATTCCAGAAACTGTGCAACTTTATAAATAATTTTGGTAAAAATATTTAAACACCTCTAAAAAGCAAGAAATAAATCATGCAGGTACTAAACCTGATGTAGTATTTTACCATAATTTTTAAAATATTTTTCCATGAACTTATTACTCCCAGAAAATCCATAATTTCGAAATAAGGAGCATTTTGTCACATGTTCGTAGAAAATTCATAACTTATTAACGAAAACTCCAAAAATGCTCAAACTAGATTCAAATGAAAGATAACTTCATCTAGTTTCCAAATATATAAAGATAATCCAAAAATATTTAACACATGAGGTCCGAATTATGTAAGAAATTCGAGGTCAGTGCATAAAGTGTGTGATTTGTGTGCATGCTTTCACTTACATTTTCAATTCCATAACTACCATGCAACCAACATTTTAACACCTTCAAAAACATCATCCAAGACTTCATTTATCATGCATATGAACATTAAAAGTAACAAAGTCCTAAGGTTTCATGGTATCTAAAAATATGGAACAATAAACACACATAGCTTACATATACATGCAAGAAAAACCAAATGTTTTGAGTTGGGGTTTTACAACCTTTGGAGCTTTTTTCTTGTTAATAAAAGAAGCTTTATTTGTCCCTTGACCCTTAAGCTTGTAGGAATGGAGCACCACTTGGGGGAATACTTTGGTTTTGAGCTAAAACAAGGGAATAGAGTAAGTTAGGAAAAATAGAGAGGAAAACATGAACTTAAAGAGAGAAGGAGAGATGGAGAGCTTATTTTTTTTGCTTGGAGTTGGCTTCAAAACTTCAATACAACTTCATAGATGACTTTATACATGAGAATGAAAGTTTCTTATGGTTGTAAATGGGAGAAGAAAATTTTCTTCTCCCTTGAAATGATAATGGCCGAAAGTTGTAAGTGAAGGGGGAAGAGATGCTTTGCTTGTTTTTCTCTTTCATTGGTTTCTTGTCAAATGAAGGAAGAGTATCAAGATAATGCATATATAGAGGTAAATTCTTGTCTTGGCCGAATTTGAGTGTGTAGGAGAGGGTAGGAGAAGTCAAGGGTAGGTATGAAAAGTTGGGGAGTAGGAAAAGAAAACATGTTTCCTTAATTTAGGGGTATGGTACACTTTGACCCAATTTTCTTCAAACTATCAGCTTGGTGTCGGTCATGTGGGTATTTAGGAGGGGAATTTAAGTTCTAACTGTATTTTGGGACGCGATATAGTTTTTGGTGTTAAAATCGGATATTATTCGGTCACGTTTTGGGCTCCGAAAATTAATATTTTGATCATTTTGGCACACTAAATTTTTATATCTTGTATTTATTAATCAAACCTTGTATTTAACTCATTTTACTAATTAAGTCTTGATTAGGAACTGTAATTACTCGCCGGATTGACGATTTTGGAAATTTAGGGTTTTCGGTTCGACGTTTGGCAACAAACGTCTAAATTTTTGTTTAATAATTCTTTTAAACTTAAAGGCCTTTAAAAGCCTATTTAGGACCTTATCTTACTCATTCCATCGATATATTTAAGTCCGATTCGCAGTTACGGTGCTAGGAGTGCTTCCGGTTCCGGTTTTGGACCAACCGTTGAGTAGAAATCAACCTTTTAAAAACATAATGTCCTTAAAGAGATAAAAATCAATAACTTAAATATATATACATATAACATAACATTTAATATATATAATAGAAAATTCTATTATAGTTCGGGGTATTACACAATTAATCTCGCTGATTGATTGAATCATAAAATATAGGGATTTGATAACTAGTAAACTATAACGACTAGTTGATCAACCTCTATATATATATGAGTATTAGTGTAGAATCAGAAACAGATCATCACACGATTAATTAAGCAGAAACTCTCCCAAAATTCTCACTTGTACTCACACAACACTCATTACACACTTATTCATTGTAAGCTTTGTAGAAGTTAAAAGTCAGTTGCTAATCAAGCATTGACTATTGTAAGAGAATTTACTCTCGAGTTAGTGAGTGAGGAAGAGAGAAGATAGTGGAGAGACCCACAATTCCGATTGGACTGTGGAGAGTGGAGTAGGACATTTAGGTCTGAACCACTATATATCTGGTGTCACTGCTCTTATTTTCTTGTTCTTATTTGTTTGCACACGTTAACCAAAAAGGGTTTTCAAATCAAAATTGTTTCCGCACGAAGTTACATCAAGCACACTGTTTTTATTTAAAACCAGACGACCTTTGGTAGCCTGTTGATTTTTTAGAAATGCCTAAAATGAAAAAGTTTTGAAATTCTCCAAGTCTATTCAACCCCCCTTCTAGACTTGGATTAAGAATTTCTACCCTAAAATTGCCTTTGGGACTAGCAAGTTTTATCAGAGTTGTGTGTCCAAAAGACCGCAGCCTAAGAAAGCTTCTGATTGGTCACCAGGACAGATCCTTGAAAATCATTTTGGAAAATCTCCGTGTGCATTTTCACTAACATTTTGTAGAAATGGCTTCATACAAAAAGAGCGGATCCAAAACCAGGAAGTTACCAGAGTTCTCTATTGAAGACTTTAACTATTGGAAGATCAGAATGGAGAATCATCTGGGAGCCATCCATGATCGTATTTTGGATGTCCTGGAGGAGGGTCCAATCAAGTTCTACTGGGAGCCAGTCAGCGACCGTAAAATAGCAGAAGGGGAAGTCAGCGAAAGGAGGAAAGAGGAAAAGAAGAAGAGTGAGCTATTTGATGCTGAGAGGAAGCTTTTTCAATCTCGACCAGGTGGCTAGGATAGAAATCATAGAGACTTTGTCCAAAGAATACATAGAGAAGATCAAGACATGCAAAATCGCCAAGGAGATGTAGGAGAAACTCTCCTTGATGTCTGAGGGAACTCACCAGATTAAGGAGAATAAACTCCAAGCTGTTCTCCACACTTTTGACATCTTCAAGATGAAAGCTGATGAGATAATTGATCAGTGACTAGTGTGAAAATTGCTCGAAACTTTTATTGCTATTTTTTATAGAATTTAATGAATTTTCTACACTAAATTGACATTTGTGCTTAATTGTGAAATTATTAACTGTGTTGTAATTTTATTGGAAATTTGAGATAAACTCATGATTTAAATTGTAAAATATTATTTGAGTTTATTTTAAATATTGTTACCATTTAATTAATTGAATCACAAGAATTATTAACTTATTTGGCCTATTAGATTGTCAAATGAAGAGAAGCATAACCCAATATTTTGAAGGCCCATTTGCAGTAATTTGGTGATGAAATTGTGCACAGAGAATCCAAGTTGGATGGAAAGAGAAAACTTTGACTAAGTATTGAATGAGATGAAAACGCAGCTTGTTCTCATCCCCATATATGTGTTAACCTCCTATCTTCTTCAATGACTTCATGGCAGAAAATTGAGGAACAAGCCCCTGTTCTCCAAAATTCCAAGCAACAACCTGATTTCAAGGACCCATCTCGCCGGAAACCATGGAGAGAGTTGTTGCCTGTTCTGATTTCAGAGACGCTAGAATTCTCCAGCCCACAGTCGTGCTGCCCACAATTCTCATCCCCGGACTTCTCCACACCATCCCTGTTCTGCTCCCAGCCAGAATTGCAGTAGCTTAAAACGCCTCTATTCTCGTCGGAATGCACAACCTCCCCCGAAAATTCACCATGGCAGGAAGAGAAAGCTCCATGTCCACAGCCCGAAATTGTCACCGTGCTCAAATCCATCGAAAATTGTCGCTCAGCAGCCCTATTCTGCAATCGACTGGAGTTGAAAATTCACCGCCGGAAATGAAACAAGCAGATTAGGGTCATAATTGCATCTATTTGCATTCATTTCTATATGGTTTTGATGATCTTATGTTCATATTTGACCATAAAATGATATACTTTGTGCATTTGATCCCTTGTTGGCTAGAAAGTTGTGTTTATAGGTGAAAGTTCAGATTTCTTGATTTGATCTAAATGATTCAAAAAATATACTATATTGAAGATCTCGAAGAGAGGGTCGCAACGAAAAAAGAATCGAGTCAATCGGAGCTCTAGAACTCAAGATATAATGAAAATGAGGAAGTCAAAGATCGGACGGGACGGACTAGCCTGGTCGCGCGCCCAGCTGAAGGAGCTCACACGACCAGCCTCTTATGGTCAAGCGTGGAGCCTCGGGGCGGAGCCGATCCGGTGCGTGGGCACAGACACACGAGCAGCTGATTGAGCGTCCACTTGTGTGTGGTCGAGCGCCAAGTGCATTTTCCGAAATTTCAGGGGCAGTTTCATCTTTTCGCTCGTTTAATGAATGGCACTTTGGATTAAAAATGGTGGGCACTATAAATACCTCATGGATCATATTTTTAAGCATCTTCTTCATTATTCCATTTTTTAGATTAATTTAGAGAGAGAATTAGGTAGTTACTTAGTGGGTTCTTAGATTTTCTTTCTTCCATAACTTTTGACCCACCCGTTGGTTCTTCATTCCGTTTATTCTAAGAGATTAGTCTCGTCGTTATCTACATTTCTATTGTTCAATTTTTTATTTCAAGTTCCGGATTAGAAGATATCATTTGGAGGTTTGTAGCTTGTATTTCAATTCATCTACTATTGGTAAGTTTTCATTCAATTCTCTTGTTTTAGATTTTAATCATGATGTTTAGATTGTTAATTATTGTTTTTCATTTTCAATTAGCCATGGGCTAATCTCTTGTTGCATGGAATGAGGACTCAAATGAGGGCTCTGGAGGGACTCAACCTGATGGGGAGATAATAGGCAACAAGGTAGTTATTTTGTCTATAATATAATTGCATACAATAGTGGTAGCTTTATATAAGTGAACTAGAAACCATAGTGTGTTTGTCGAATTGCCTACGAATAGGGGGATACCTAGTGAATAATATTCGGAGTACATATTTCTCACCTTTGCATTAGCAGTTTAAAAGTTAGGTTCTCATTGCCTTGATTTAGTTTAGTTACCACTTAAAATCAGTTTCATTAAGTTTAAGATTCATTGTTGTTTAGTAGCTAGTGAAGTAGTCTTTATATTTCTTTATTAATATTGTTGCATCTTTGTTAGAATTTAGGAACAAACTCATTTTGCAATTTCAATTCCTAGTTAGATTTTTATTTCTTTTTATTTCAACAATTAACAAGCATTCACTCCTAGTTTTACCTCTTGTGGGTTCGATACTACTTGTCCCTATACTTGCTTATACTACACGATCCCTTCCTCTTGAGGGTTTGTATTTTGTTTATTTGCAAAACTTAAGAAAAAGTCAATTGTGATGTTGCCGGGGAGGTAGCGAGTATTTATTTACTTAATTGTTTGAATCTTAAAAAGAATTTGATACTTCCTCTTGTCTCAGGTGTAAGATCATGAGATCGAGAGGAGAGCCTGAATACTCACTTGACCCTGAGATAGAAATTACATCAAGAAGGAGAAGAAGAAATCTCTCAGAAGAGTTTATGGCTGTAAGGAATTAAGACAATATGCCTCATCTGGAGGATGGATCTGGAAACGAGGAAGAAAATGGTTCTAACATCCAAAACTGTCAGAACCAAGGGGGAGTACATGGAAATGATAGAAAAAGAGTTGATAACCCCCAGAATAATCAAAATTACTACCCTCTTCCTAATCAACCCCCACCAAATCAGCCACCGAACCAACTACCTCCACAGGGTTATTGACCACCTCCTCAAAATAAACAAGCTTATCCACCATACCCTCAAAACCAACCAGACAATTATCCATACCAACCAAACAACCCATATGAACCACAGAACCAGAACTACCCACAACCCTATAACAACCCTATCTATCAAGACCAACAACCACAAGGGGGTAGATATGAAGAGGAAAGACCGATCAGGCACTTTCTGGAGCCCAGAATGAATGAGTATTATGATGGTATAGCTAGGCCAAAGGTAAAAGCACCAGATTACGATATCAATCCAGCAATGATCAGCCTCCTCATGAAGAGGAAATTTGAACGGAAGATGGACGACAGTGAGGATCCCTGATTAGGGTCATAATTGTATCTTTTTAATATCATTTCTACATGGTTTTGATGTACATATGTTCATATTTGACGCTATTATGTTATATATTTTGCGTTTAACCCTTTTTGGCTAGAAAGTTGGGATTATAGGTGAAAAAGAGCAAAATGAGGAAGAAACAAGCAAGTTCGATAAAAGTCTTTGACTGTGGTGTCAAGCCAGTTGGTGCAAATGATAGATCATGTCTAAGAGTTTGAAGAGAGGGTCGCAACGAAAAAAATTGAGTCAATCGGAGCTCTAGAACTCAAGATATGATGAAAATAAGAAGTCAAGGATCGACCGGCATGAAAATAGCCTTGGTCGACAGCCAAGACCCTTGCTCGTCATACGAACCCCTTTGGTCGTGCGCTGGACCAATTGCTCGCACTGCTGAAGAGTCAGATGTCGACCATGGTCGCGCGGTTAAGCCCTTGGTCGCACGGATGGCCTGGTTTTTGGATTTTCGGGGTTAAAGTCATCTTTTACGCATTTAAATGAAGGGTATCTTGGTAAATGCACGGAGGGTACTATAAATACTTCAATCTCGTATTTCCAATGACATTCTCTTCATTATCTCACTTTCAATTCATACTCTTGTATTCTTAGAAATTAGGGTAAGTTACCATTTGGGCTCATTAGATTTCATCACATGATTATGTCGATTACTTTTGATCTAACGCTCGGATCGTTGATCCATTTATTCCTACATTCTTGTCATATCAAGAGCTTCATTTTGACCGATTGAATTCTAATATCCACTGGCGGATAGTTTGGTAGATTTTCAAGGTAGTGAGTAGCTTTCCCATTTATCTTGTAATAGGTAAGACTTTACAATTTCTACTCAATTTCATTGTTATAATGATTGTAGTTAGCTTAATTGTACATTTGTATTCCAAATTAGCCATGGGCTAATACACTTGTGCATTGGTGCATGATTCCTTCGGAGTAATATGGTGCTATTGTTGATCTTATGATTGTAATGAGATGTTGAATGATTGATCCTCTACATTGATGATATGAATGAATACTTTGCATGCTTAATTGATTGTTTGGGACAGTAGGGAATTAGCAAGATAGTAGCATTGAAGCTTTCCCTTAATATTCTTATTACAAGGCCATGCATGTTAGGTGTTTGATGAAATTCCTAGGACAATGAGAATTGCTCTTAGTGAATAGGCACTACAATTAGAGCTTTAATGTGTAATTAGGGAAACCTTTGCACCTTAATGAGGCCTAGCCTAATTGATTATCCAATAGATCATTGCATGATTAAGTGATGCACACACCATATGAAACATAGGATAGTACACTAATGAATAATCTCTCCACTTGCTCACTTTTGCAAAAAGGTGATAGGTAGTTTATTATTCTTGACAAGCTTAGTAGATAAGAAACCATACCCTTTTATTATTTTATTAAGTTTTGATTTTAATACAACAATCATACTTAGCAATCTCCCATCTCTCTGTGTTCGATATTAAACTTGGTTACCTTGCTACTCCTACTACGATCACGTGCACTTACATGTTACACATTTTAAGCAAATAAATTTTCGGCGCCGTTGTCGGGAAGATGGATAGTTGTTTGGTTTTTTTGTTGTTTTCTTCTTATTTTCGAATTTTGATACTATCTTGTGAGAGTTTTGATACTTGTATCTTTGTAGGTACATGCACACAAGGAGTCAAGGGGGAGACATATTACCCTTTGATTTGGATTTTGAGACAAGCCTACGAAGGAGAAGAAGAGAAGCTAGTGTTAATCAAGCTACTATGGAGAACAACATGAAGCTAGAGGTGAAGTTAGAGACAAAGAACCAATGAGACAACAAGTGCAACATGGTGATGAGCACTTGGCTCAAAGAGAGGTTCCACCACCCCAACCACAACCTATACCACATCCTAATCTACCATACCAACCTTACCCACCACAAAACCAACCACTATCCACCCCAATTTCCTAACAATCCTAATTACCCTATAAACCAACCTTATTACCCACCACCACCTCATAATTACCCATACTACCCATATCCACCACCACCACCACAAAACCTTAGACCACAAATTGTCCATCCACCTCAACACCTCAACAATGAACCACTACTTAGGGATTATTTTTAGCCAAGGGTGAATGAATTTTATGATGGTATTGAAAGACCACCTATTGATGCCGATAAGTTTGAGTTGAGTACAAATCTTTTGAAGATGTTGAAAGAGTCACCTTTTGAGGGATCAAGAGATAAAGAGGATTTGAATGCTCATCTTAGCAATTTCATGGAAATTTGCGACACTATCAAGTACAAGGGCATGTCGGACAATGAGAAGAAGCTTCGTTTCTTCACCTTTACCTTGAAGGGGCAAGCTAAAACATGGATTCAATCTATGAACCCCAAGGCTGCGACATGGGAGGAATTAAGTTCACAATTCTTGAAGAAGTTCTACCCTCCGTCGAAGATGCTCAAGGCAAGGGAAGAAATCAAGAACTTCCGTCAAAAGGCAAGAGAGACTATTTCTAGTGCTTGGGAAAGGTATAAATCCTTACTCTTGGCTTGTCCTCAACATGGTTTGAGAGAGGAGGATATACTTTTGACATTCACAATAGGTCTTTATGAAGGAGATAAAAATCATTTGAACTCATGTACTGGGGGTCGGTTTGGACAAGAATGGTTCGCCAAGGGAAAGAGATCATTGAATACATTGCAGCCAAATATGCTTTTCAAAGAGAAGTAAGTATTGGAACGGGCGACCGAGTCTCTTTACTTGAGGAGAACATGAAGAATATGATGCTCATGGTATACGGAGGACAAAATCAAAACCAAGCCACTACTCCGATGCAAGTGAATGTACTTGAAAATGTGCCTTCTTCTACACCTTCTACCCAAGAGGAGGTGAGTTATATGGGGTGACCCAATACAATAACTCATTTCCTCACAATCAAAGGCCTTACATTGCTCCGCCATTTCGACAATAAGGAGGTCCTTATCCTAAAAATCAAAGCGATCCGCCTTACAACCCAAATCGGAGGCACGGGAACTTTTCCTATTCAAATCCTAAGGGAGCAATCCAATTGCCTCTGGGGATTGGATCTGGGGTCGAAGCCACCGAACAATGAGGGAAGAGGAAGCACGGATGACACGTTGGCACTTATCTTGAAGAAGATGGAGGATATGAGAGTGGAGAATAAAAGAAGACATGATGAGACCAATAGGAAATTTGATGATTCTTACAAGGCG
>JAPKLY010003352.1:0-19154 GCA_026898435.1 Prunella vulgaris | reverse complement strand
TATGAGGTTACTTCTTTTAGGACAAATCTGAATATGTTGAATAGCACATTGCTCCCGGTCTTCAGATTCTAACTATATTCCTGCAATTTCAGATGTAGAAGGTTTATTAAAAACATTTTTGCCCGATACAGGGTCAGCTTGTAATACAACTGAAAACTTTTAAGACTTCTAAAAGAATTAGCATATGAATTTGCTTTTAAAATGTGCATTAATCTTTCAACAAGTGTTTCATTGAATTTTGAACTAATAGAGATGTGATTTCTGTGTCAAAGAAGTATAGTTGAAGGTTTTTTAGTTTTTCATTATCTGGTGGTATTAATTTGTACATAAAATTATAAAGTTGGTCTTGCAATCGAAATGCATAAATTTCATCATTTTTTCTAGCCAAATACTTGCATGAATGTACACATATGGATGTGAATGCAAACATGTTCCTCATTGGAAAATCGAAGACATGCAAAAATTAAATGAAGAAACAAACAACCACAGCAACATGTTCATGAAGATAGATTTCAATTTATAGCCAGCAATCCTGATATGTTACATAATGTATCAAACTGTAAATTTACGATGCTAAACGTAAACTTGGAACCTCCTGCATTATGTTGCTCATTAGGAGAAAAAAAACTTTTAGAATCTGAGATTCTAATTTTTTGTAATTGTGGAATCGTCATTAATGATCTACATCGTATGCATTTATTTCATAAGTTCAGGAAAGGCCGTACAATTCTTTTTATTAAATGTTTTGCGTGACGGTACCTTTAAACCATGAATATTTTTCGTGTAATCTTATTATAAATTTTATTTTCGGAAACATTATTAAAATGATCAACACGTGTAATGACTTCACGAGTTCATTGAAAGTTGCTATCGACGCATTTACGTGAACTCCTCTACATTACAAACCCTTACAATATTTGCACATCTCCATTTTATGAGCAGTTTTCTTCAAATTATATATTAATTACTATGTATTAGTATACTTCATGGTCGTCACTGCAATAAACCCCACGCTCATTAACCTCTTAAGTACAATAAACGAATGCCATATAATATTAACTAATTACTAATTAAATATATTGAAAACTGTTGGTCCCTTAAAGTGGTCAAGGTCTAGAGGGGGGGGGGTGTGAATAGACCTTGAGTCTAAAATCAAAATTTTCAAACTTTTAAAAAATGATGGATTCTAGAACCTTACAGTAGCCCCTTTTCAAGTTTAAAAGAATAAGTCTACAAGAGTTTTTAAGAACAGTACCACAAAGGTTACAGCTGTAGATTACAGAGTCTGCAGCTGCAGAGTTCAAAACTTTGCAAAATAAACAATCACTTGTAAACAAAATATCAGAGTAATTCTCACAATTAGAATTGTATTGAGAATACTTCAATGTGTAGCGAAATAAAGTGAGTGATTAATGAAAAACAATGTAAACAAGACTTAACAGTTGAGTGACTTATGAAAGTCTACAGCTGTAGAGTCAGTTTCTGTGAAAATCACAAGGGTTTTATGCACTTCAGATTTTAAAGCAATGATGAATGTAATAAGGAAAATAAATATGCAGTACAATAAATTAAATAGCAGAAAGTAAAATACCAGGTTTATAGTGGTCCAGTGTCTATAAAAAGACAACCTACATCCACTGTTACACCACTTAGGTACCAAATTCACTAAGAGATGATCACTAAGATCAGTACAAATAGTTCCCCCTTAGAACTAGGTTCACTCAGATTCCTATTCTAAAAAAAGATACTATCCTATTCACTAAAAATACAAACTCACAAAGAGTTTTTCAAAACCTCACAAAGAGATATCTACACAAAGTAGAAATATAAAGTGGGTGAGGGAACAACAACAAAAGGTGTGATTCTTACTAAGAAAAATCCTAACCAACTATCCTATGAATCACAAAGATTAAAAACAAGAAAAGCTCTCTTTCTTAGAATATGCTGGCTGTAGATTTGCTTAGGTTAAATGCTTGTATACGCAGGGTTGTTGTTGTTGCTTCCTCTGAGGACTTCTTCTATTTATAGATTGAGTGGTGTGACTTATCCGTTGGAAATTCAAATTTGAAATCCGGATAAGGCTCCTCTCTCTCTATTTGGCATGTGTGAAATGGTCCTCCTCCTTCACACTGAATAGTACTGATTGTACTATGTCCTTTCTCTCAGAATTCTGGCCTCTTGTAACTAATCTTCATTATCCACCAGTTTCTTTTAAGAATAAACTCCACTTAAATACAGTTTAGTGAGTGCTTTAGAGCTACACTAATAGTGCTTAAGGGTCTTCATTAGTCTTCAATTAATCTCTGACTTGTACCATCTTCAAACGGTTATTTGCAGCTGTAGAGTCTTTCAAACCATGCAGCTGTAGAGTCCTGTCAATTTCCAAAATCGGCTGTAGAGAAACCTTACAGCTGTAGGGTCATGTCTCAGCTATAAATTGATCAAATACACAGCTGTAGACTTCTCTTACAACTATATGTTTTAAACACCAATTTCCTTAGAACAAGTGTTAGATTAATTCATCAAATTTAAACACATTTTTTTGCATACATCAAAATCTAAACCAAGGTACTAACAATTTTCCCCTATTTTGATGTTGGCAAAACAAACAACCAAATAAGTAAACAAGACAATAAGACATTGTCTTCAAAACAACAAGAAACAGAGCAAAGCAGGACAAGGCACAAAACAACATAAGGTAAATCAAATAGAATGCAAAGCACAAAACACAAGGCTGCATAAATAAAAAGAGGTTCAAGATACATCTTACAGTCATTAATTAGACTAAAAACTAAACAGTTTTAGTGTCTAATTTAGAGTAGAATCTTCATCTCCTCCTGTGTTTGGGATCTGCATCTTCTTCTTCATCAGTATCATCATCAGAATCTTCATCTTGAGCCTTCATAATCCCTTGCTCCAAAAGTTTCATGTTTTTCTCATCTTCTTCAAAATATTTCAACAACATCTGAAGTTCATACGATTCCATTTCTTCTTCTTCTTTCTTGCACTTAAATACCCTCTTAGGCAATGGGGTTCTTCTGATTTTTCCACCAAGGAGCTTAGCATTATCTCCCTTATAGAGTGATCCATCAGCCTTCAAGTCTTTGAATTTCTGGAATCTGTCTTTCTTAAGCTTGATTCTCTTAATCACTGTATGCTTGTTGCAAATGCTTAAGAATTCCTTCCACAAACTATCATGATCAGCTTTCATTCGATTAACCCTTTATTCAGAATCTTCAGTAGGCACCATACACAATGGTTCAACATTCAAGGGTTGAGCAGTCACAACTGTTGTAGATTCATCAAAAAATTTTCCTTCTCCTCTTTTTCTTTCCTTCTCTCTCTGGATTCCTTTACTGTCTGTTCCCAGTAACCAAGGGGTTTTTGAACTGTAGGTTGAGCTGTAGGTTTCTTAGCTGCAGACTTAGGTAGCTTTATGATCTTTCCTCCTTTAGAGCTTTCCTTAGTCTGATCTAAGTGAGTTCTTTCTTCAGCCTATCCACTCAATCCCATGGACAAAGATTTTGACTTTGCAGCTTCCAGTTCTTTTTCCCATGATTTTCCAATATTCACAACATTGTCAAAAATATCATCAGCAACTTTCTCTCTTTCTTTGAATTCCTTCTCTTCAGTGCTTTCCCCCTTTTTGCCAACATCAACATGTGACAAAATAGAGTTAAGCATACTTAGTATATCTTTCTTCAGAGATTCATTTCCATCAGTCATCTTGGACATTTCCTTCTTCAGACTTTTCATTTCCACTTTCAGATCAAGAGATTCTTCCTTAATAGTCTTGATATCTACCTGTAGATTGCTGATTTCATTTGACTTCTGACTACTCTCTTTTCTGATTTCAACATTCTGATTCATCAAGCCATCCACAATGTCTTTGAAATATTTCTCTAAAACTTTCTTTTCCTCAATGCTTCTCTCTTCAAACTTCTTGACAAGGTCTTCCATACATTTTCTTACATTCTGAGAAATTATAGCATCAGGAACTAACTTGACTTGCTTCAAAATTGCAGCCTCAATGCTTTTGAATGATTCCTCCAGATTCTTAAGATGTGTAACAACTTCTTTGTGTGTCATCTGGGGATTAGCATCACTATCCTCTTCATCAGAATCTCCTTCTCTGATTGCTAATTCCTTTCCTTTCTCAATCTTCTGGGCTTTAGAAGGCACCAACTTTACAGCTGTAGAGTCTTCAGTGGATGCCTTTCTCTTGCTAGGGGTTGCAGCAGCCTCTGTAGAGAATTATGTTATATAATCTTCCATATTGACCACAATTCTCTCTTTCCAGAGCAGAGTAGCTTTGAAGTGGTGGAGTTCCATGCCTATATATTTCTTCCAATGTATACAAGGCAGGAGGAGATTGTTGAAATATGCTTGTGATTGGGTGAGAAGTATCTCCATCAATCTCCTTTGATGTATCATCAATAATCTGTTCATCAACTTGAGTATCAGCTTCCACCATTTGAGGTTGAGTTTCAACTTGAACTAGGGCTTGAGCACCACCCATTGGTGCATCATTATTACCATCATTATCATCATCTGGTTTATCTTTGGGTTCATGGCAGGGAGAATCATCTTTTCTTTTCTCCTTCTCCTTCTCAGTATCCTCTCCAGTAGGATCTTTCTCAACAATAACTGGATCTGCAACACTTGCTCCTGCAGACTCCAATAGAATTGCTTCCTTAGCCAATATATTTAAACATTTAGCTTCAGTTCTCTGAGTGCTTCCTTCACCAATCTTTTGTGGCACATCCTCATCACTATCTGTGCTTTCCACATCATAATCAACATCATATTGTGCCTCTGGGTCTTCTTCAGTCATAAGAGCAACATTCAAAGCTGCAGCAGCAGACTTAATGATTTTCCTCCATGCTGGTTCTTCAGTGATGATTTATTTTCCTTTGTCTTTCTTCTTCTTTCCAGCAATAAAATCATCAAGAAAGTTGGGCTTTAGCAATTCATTGACATCACTGCAATTAGTCCATTCAACTATCTATTCAAATAGCTTTCACTCATCAGCTGCCAACTTCTCAAGTTCTTCTCTTACTAACCTCCATTCTTCAAATTTCTGTCTTTCTTCCTCAAATTCCACCATCTCAACTGGATCAACAGGGAGTTGTTCAGTTTCAGGTTCTGGAACTTCAGTTTCTACAATTTGCTCTTCAACATTTTGTTCTTCAGACTGTTCAGTTGGCAAGTCTACAACTGTAGACTTGTCAGCTTCAACTTCTTTTGCTTTCTTAGAGTGAAGTTTCTTCTGCCTTCTCTCTCTATCAAACTCATCTTCAGAATCAGTGGTTTCATCTACCAAAATCCTTCTCCTCACACTCTTCTTTTTCTTCTGGAGCTCTAATTATAGTAATAACTTTCTTTTCAGCTTTCTTCTTTCTTCTTTTAGATTCAGGGGCCATAGGAGCATCCACAACTCCTCTTTTGAAATTTGCCTTCCCAATGATTCTATGAGTTAGAATGGGTAAGCCTCCATGATCAACGAAAAGTGAGAATCAAACTTCTTTCAATATATAGTTTAAGAACAAACCAAATCCTTTATTCTTACCAACTTTAACAACATCATTTCCTATATTTCTTAGCAAGAGTTCTCCAATGTCTATCTTAACCTCTTTCACAAATGCTATCATCATATCCCACATAAGAATAATGCCAGTATCATGAGCACCAGTTCTACATAGTAAGCATTTATCAATAACTTCATAAAGATATACATACTCAACTGCTAAGTCATTCTTTTTGAACGTTCTCTTCCAGTTCTTTGGAAACGGCTTATTTGCTGTGAACATCTTCCAGTATCTTTCATCTTCATCAGGAAAGTTGAGGTTGTCATGAGAATCGCCTCCACTTCTCAAATGTAGTGCTCTGCAAATATCATTAGCTGTGATCTTTACATTCTTTCCTTGCAGCTTAGCTGACATAGTCTTCCTCTCAACGTTGGCTTCAGCATTTTGATAAAATTTGAGAACGATCTTATCATCATATGCTCCAGGAATGTGTGTTAGACAATAATGAATGCCTTGATTCACTATATGCTTGATGAAATCTTCCATAGTATCAGTGGGATACTTTTTCGATATTTCATCAAAATCGAACAAGACACCGAAAATAACTTTCATCGCCATGATCTTGGGTTTCTTTGAGTGAGGGATGGGGAGAGTTTCGAGATATCAGGGGGTTCGAAATGTTAAAGTGAGATATAAAAGGATGAGAGATCCTTTAAATACCTTTCTTTTAACACGCATTTAAGAACAGGGGTATAAAGGTCTTTGACCTAAAATTTTTGAGCCTTTGATTTCTGGACCAAGATTTATAATTAAATTTGTCCAAAAATCTAACTCACATAGAATTTAGTTTCATTTAAAATGTTACACGTACTCATACATTTTATTGATTAAAATGTATGAATAAATCCAAAATTTCTGCAACTTAGTACAAAAGTTTATGAATTTTGTAGTGTCTCATTTAATTATCAGAATTGTACAAAGTACTGTAAGTTCCCTAAGTTTATAGTTAACAATCTTAGAATCTTGAAAATATACAGTTGGTAAGGAATCTGCAGTCTTGAACTAAGTCTACAGCTGTAGAGTTCAACTCTACAGTTGAGTGACTTTGCTGCTGCAGTTTTCCTTTCTACTGTATTTTCAATTTTCTAGACTTGTCTTTGCAATTTAGTGAGTTTCACAGAGTCTTATTACTATTCTAACATTCCCAAATTGCCTCTCAAGATTGAAAATCTTGATTCACATAAAGGTTTTGTGAAAATATCAGCAAGATTCAAATCAGTATGAATCTTTGTCAATTTCACATCATTTCTTTCAACATGATCTCTTATGCAATGATGCCTTACATCTATGTGTTTTGATCTAGAGTGTAAAACTGGGTTCTGTGTGATTGCAATAGCACTTGTATTGTCACAGAATATAGTTGTTTCTCTTGAATCAATCCCATAGTCTTGTAATTGATATTGCATCCATAAGATTTGAGCACAACAACTTCCAGCAGCAATGTATTCTGCCTCAGCTGTAGAAAGAGCAATTAAATTTTGCTTTTTACTATGCCATGCTACCAACCTTTCACCTAGGAATTGACAAACCCACTAGTACTCTTCCTATCAATCTTGCAGCCTGCAAAATCTGAGTCCGTGTACCCAATGAGTTCAATTCCTCATTCTTTAGGATACCATAATCCTAAATTTTGTGTGGATTTGACATACTTGATGATCTTCTTTACAACATTTAAGTGTGATTCCTTAGGATTTACTTGGAATCTAGCACATACCCCAACTACAAACATGATATCAAGTCTGCTAGCTGTAAGGTATAGCAATGATCCAATTAGTCTCCTATATTTGGTTACATCAACACTTTTGCCATTCTCATCTTTGTCAAGACTCACAGAAGGTGTCATAGGTATATTGGTAGGCCTTGAATTATCCATTCCAAATCTCTTTATAAGCTCTTGAGTGTACTTAGCTTGATTGATGAAAATTTCATCAGTCATTTGCTTAATTTGTAATCCCAAAAAGAAATTTAGATTTCCCATCATGCTCATTTCAAATTTCTCAGTCATGAGCTTAGAGAATTTTCTGCATAATTCCTTATTGGTTGAGCCAAAGATTATGTCATCAACATAGATTTGGACAAGCAAAATATCATTCCCATGTTGTAATCTGAATAAGGTTTTGTCAACCATTCCCTTTTTGAATCCATTTTTGATCAAATGATCACATAGGGTATCATACCATGCTCTTGGTGCTTGTTTAAGTCCATAAAGGGATTTTCTAAGCTTATAAACCTTGTCTTCAGCTGTAGATTCCTCAAATCCAGGTGGTTATTCAACATACACTTCTTCAGAAAGTAAACCATTAAGAAATGTACACTTTACATCCATTTGATAGACTGTAAAGTTCATATGTGCAGCATAGGCTAGAAATATTCTTATAGCTTCTAATCTTGCAACTAGGGCAAATGATTCATCAAAATCTATGCCTTCAGATTGACAATAGTCTTGAGCTACTAACCTTGCTTTATTTCTGGTTACAATTCCATCTTCATCAAGTTTGTTCTTGAATACCCACCTAGTACCAATCACTTTGTGATTCCTAGGTCTTGGGACAAGTTCCCATACTTGATTTCTCTCAAAACCATTCAATTCTTCTTGCATTGCAACAATCCAATTGACATATTGCAATGCTTCATGAATATCAGCAGGTTCTGAAGATGAAAGAAATGTAGCAAACACTGCCTCATGAATTTGTTTTCTTATTTTCACAGCATCTGATAGGTTTCCAATTACATGATCAGGGGGGTGATCTTTCAACCATATCAAATCTGACACAGGTTCTAATCCTTGATCATTGTTCTCTACAGTTGTAGATTCACCTACTGCAGACTCATCAAGTCCTTTTGTTGATGTTTCTACTTCTGTTTGAACATTCTCATGGACTAGGTCTTCTACATTCTCTAAAGGTGGTAACTCAACAATTATAGTGCCAAAGCCTTTGTTGGTCAAATCTACAGGAGGTTTGATCTTAACATAGTGCTGTTGACTTGTAACTGTAGAGTTGTCCTCCTTAGAGTCTTCAACAATTTCTTCATGGGAGTTATGTTGTTCATAAAAAACAACATGTTGTGACTCTTCTACAATCATCAATCTTTTGTTATACACTCTAAACGCTTTGCTAACATTAGAATAACCAAGAAAGATACCTTCATCTGACTTTGAATCAAAAGTCTTAAGATATTCCTTCCCATTATTCAGTATGAAGCATTTGCATCCAAAAATGTGTAAATAAGCGATATTGAGAGTCCTTCCTTTCCATAACTCATATGGAGTCTTCTTATGATCTTTGACAATCAGGCATCTATTCTGGGTATAGCATGCAATGCTTGTAGCTTCAGCCCAAAATTTCTTAGGCAACTTTGCTTCAACAATCATGGTTCTTACAACTTCTTTGAGTATTCTATTCTTTCTCTCAGAACCTCCATTTTACTGAGGGGTTCTAGCTGCAGAGTATTCATGAACTATTCCATGTAGTGAACAATACTCTTCAATCACTTGATTTGTAAATTCAGTTCCTCTATCTGATCCGATCTTCACAATCTTCAGATTTCTTTCATTCTGAATTCTTCTTAACAGTTCTGGTAACCGCTGTAGAGTTTCACTCTTCTTTCTTAGAAACACAGTCCAAGAAAATCTTGAGTAATCATCTACAACAACCCAAGTATACTTCTTTCCACTAATACTTACTGGTTCTATGGGTCCAAAAAGATCCATATGCAGTAATTCAAGTGTTCTTGAGGTACTAAGGTGTATCTTGCTTTTGAAAGTCTTCTTGATTTGTTTCCCTTTGACACAAGCATCACATAAGTGTTCCTTCCTGAACTTGGTATTTGGAAAACCTCTTACAAGTTTTTTATTTACAATTTCATTCATGGTTTTGAAGTTTATGTGATTCATTCTTTTGTGCCATAGCCAACTAACTTCATTGGAACTATTAGCTAGAAAACAAGTTGTTTCAGCTGCAGAGTTCCACTCCACAATGTAAACATTCCCTTTTCTAGTTCCTGTCAGTTTAGTGGTTTGGGTTTCAACATCTTTGACTATGCAAGTATCTTGTGTAAAGTCTACAGAGTAGCCTTTATTACAAAATTGACTTACACTAAGCAAATTATGTTTTAAGCCTTCTACTAAGTAAACATCATTGATCTGAACTTTTCCTTTAAGTAGACATCTTGATCCTTTAGCTGTTCCACTGGCATTGTCTCCAAAAACAACTTTAGGATCTTTATAATCTTTCACATCTTGTAGTAAGCTTCTGTCTCCAGTCATATGTCTTGCACAACCACTGTCTATGTACCAAATTTTTCTTTTGGTGGTTGTAACATGTCCCTATAAATAGAATGAGTTATTTAGATATCCAATGCTTTGGATTTCCTCCAGTGTTACTCTTTGCAATCCAAGCCTTTTTGGGAGTTGTAGAATTGTTAATTCTACAGTTCTTGCTTGATCCTCCTCTATTATAGACCACATTTCATCATTGATTGCAGACAAGTGTGCTTGCATTCTAATTTTCCATTCATCATAGTCCTCAGCAGAGAACATTGGAACTTTGGATTTAACCATCTTGGGAGCCATGCAAGTATGCAGGTGTGTTTTTCAAAAACCAAAAGGATCTAGCTAGGTACTGATCAAAGCAGTGGCAAGCCAACTGCTCTGATACCACTTGTTGGTACCTTAAAGTGGTAAAGGTCTAGAGGGGAGGGGGGGGGGGTGAATAGACCTTGAGTCTAAAATCAAAAATTTCAAACTTTTCAAATAGGATGGATTCTAGAACCTTACAGTAGCCCTTTTTCAAGTTTAAAAGAATAAGTCTACAAGAGTTTTTAAGAACAGGACCACAAAGGTTACAGCTGTAGACTACAGAGTCTGCAGCTGCAAAGTTCAAAACTTTACAAAATAAACAATCACTTGTAGACAAAATATTAGAGTAATTCTCACAATTAGAATTGTATTGACAATACTTCAATGTGCAGCGGAATAAAGTGAGTGATTAATGAAAAACAATGTAAACAAGACTTAACAGTTGAGTGACTTATGAAAGTCAACAGCTGTAGAGTCAGTTTCTGTGAAAATCACAAGGGTTTTATGCACTTCAGATTTTAAACCAGTGATGAATGTAACAAGGAAAATAAATATGCAGTACAATAAATTAAATAGCATAAAGTAAAAGACCAGGTTTATAGTGGTTCAGTGTCTATAAAAAGACAGCCTACATCCACTGTTACACCACTTAGGTGCCACTAAGATCAGTACAAATAGTTCCCCCTTAGAACTAGGTTCACTCAGATTCCTATTCTAAAAAGAGATACTATCCTATTCACTAAGAATACAAACTCACAAAGAGTTTTTCAAAACCTCACAAAGAGATATCTACAAAAAATAGAAATATAAAGTGGGTGAGGGAACAACAACAAAAGGTGTGATTCTTACTAAGAAAAATCCTAACCAACTATCCTATGAATCACAAATATTAAAAACAAGAAAAGCTCTCTTTCTCAGAATATGCTGGCTGTAGATTTGCTTAGGTTGAATGCTTGTATACGCAGGGTTGTTGTTATTGCTTCCTCTGAGGTCTTCTTCTATTTATAGATTGAGTGGTGTGACTTATCCGTTGGAAATTTAAATTTGATATCAGGATAAGGCTCCTCTCTCACTATTTGACATGTGTGAAATGGTCCTCCTTCTTCACACTGAATAGTACTGATTGTACTATGTCCTTTCTCTTAGAATTCTGGCCTCTTGTAACTAATCTTCATTATCCACCAGTTTCTTTTAAGAATAAACTCCACTTAAATACAGTTTAGTGAGTGCTTGAGAGCTACACTAATAGTGCTTAAGGGTCTTCATTAGTCTTCAATTAATCTCTGACTTATACCATCTTCAAACGGTTCTTTGCAGCTGTAGAGTCTTTCAAACCTTGCAGCTGTAGAGTCCTGTTAATTTCCAAAATCGGCTGTAGAGAAACCTTACAGCTGTAGGGTCATGTCTCAGCTGTAAATTGATCAAATACATAGCTGTAGACTTCTCTTACAACTATATGTTTCAAACACCAATTTCCTTAGAACAAGTGTTAGATTAATTCATCAAATTTAAACACATTGTTTTGCATACATCAAAATCTAAACCAAGGTACTAACAAAAACTAAACTGTTGATTGTTTTGGGTTCTTGTTTTGTAAGTTTAGATGATGCACAACTTTAACCTCAACTGTCCACAATTCCTGAAGACATGTACATCACCAAGTCCATATGCGGATGTTGAAACTAGCTAACAGAGGTATCATAGGTTCACTAAGAAAGATAAAATTGAATTAGAGAAAAATAATATTAATCACCAACTTTGAAAATTGATAAATAAAAAAAAAAATATGCAAATTTTTTAGAAATGAAGATAGTATCGTAGAATAATTTTATCTCATCTAAAAGTTCAAACATATAAAATGATGCTAAAATAATGTTCCTTTTTAATACTCTCTCGATCAATTTTTAATTATCATATTTTATCTAAAATAATCTTCATTTTTAATTGTCACCCTGCTAATATCAATACGAATTTGACCAATTTATTCCAACAATACCCATAACAAATACTACCTCCGTCCCTCAAAAGTTTGCGGTACTTTTGGGGGCACAACTATTAAGAAAAAGTGTAATGAGTAGAATGTGTATGGTGGAGATTGTGTGTTAAATATTTTAAAGTTGAAGATTTAAAGGAATATTTCCATTTTAGGAGTGTGCAAACTTTTGTGGGACAAACTAAAAAAGAAAGTATGCAAACTTTTGTGGGATGGAGGTAGTAGTATTATTGGTCATCATTTTGTAGTTGTATACTTAATACATAAGGGTATAAGTGTATTTTGATACCCTAATAAATGAATAGATTAATTTGTGTGAATGGATAAAATATTACAGATAAAAAGCTATTACAGATAAAAAGGGTGGAGGAAGGACTTGGATCCTCTCCATTTCTTTGTGTAAATTTTTCCTAAAGTTAGAAGAGAGATAGACACAATATATAGACCCGAGTCCCACAAATTTGTATTTTATTAATTATTTTAATTTTGTGTTTATTTCTCTTTGAAATTCGCAGAAAATTTATACTAAAGAAATGGAGAGGATCCATGGGCATGGATGGATATGCACGAATTATAAATTTAAACTTATCTGCATTTATTGTTGGATATATAAAAAGAGAATTAACTTAATGATATACAGTTCTTAACTCATTATCATTAGTATATATTGTTTTCTTTAATTGTTCTTCTACTAATTATACCATCGGCTCCATTTGTTTAAGCATAATTCCTTGCCCGGCCGTGAGATTTTATTCATCATCTCTTCAAAGGTATGTTCATTTTATTGTAAGTATTTTTTTCTACTAATTACTTAGATTGATTCTTCTTCTTTTTTTTGTAATAATTCTCTGTGAACCAAAGAAGTCTTAGGAACAAGTGATTGATGCCTTCTCTAATCTTCAATTTTTACATCTCATTTTTTAAATCCTTAAGTACTCTTGAATTACTTCCTAATTTCTTGTAGAAATACATTTGATAATTGATAAATGCAGATTTATAAAGTGAATATGCTATATATTAATTTCAATCTTGTGTTAATAGGACAAATTAAGGCTTTATTTCAGATCTAAATGGATTAAATAGAGAAGCATGACGAAAAAGAAACTATTATACTGGAACAATTCTTTAATTTTAATTATATAAAATCCAATTTATATTGAATTAAATCTTTTATTCTTTTCTTCCATTTATATATATATATATATATATATTTGTCCCCAAGGAGAGATTTTTGTTAACAAGATTTTTCAATATATATGGCTCTAGATTTCTAGATGATTTTTAATAAAGATCTAATTAAAGTCTTTTTTTTTAAGTCATTGAATCTGTATATACTCTATACACATATGTTATGATTAATTAGGTGATACTATAGGTGATACTACGGTTTCGTTAATTCATTTGTACATTGATTTTTTGCTATATTATATTTCGTAACTAAGATTTTATTCTAAATACTTTAAGATAAAAATACCATCTACAGTCGGACCCACTAAACTCTCTTAATCTCCCGTAAGAGTTGAATACATTTGCTATCTCTATATCAAAGAATGTTGTCTTCTTGTTTTTTATTAGTTTTTGTAATTGTGGAATCGTCATTAATGATCTACATCGTATGCATTTATTACATAAGTTCAGTAAAGACCGTGCTATTCTTTTTATTAAATTTTTTGTGTTACGATATCTTTAAATCATGATTTTTTTTTTTTGTGTAATCTTATCATTATTTTTTATTTTTGAAATCATCATTAAAATGATCAACACGTGTAATGACTTCAGGAGTTCATTGAAAGTCGCTATATGTGTGTTTACGTGAACTCTCCATTACGATATTTGCAAATCTCCATTTTAAGTACAATATATGGAAAACCAAACTCTTGATTAATTGTTTTGGGTTGTTGTATTGTAAGTTTAGATGGTGCACAATTTTGATCTTAACTGTCTTCCTGAAGAGGTGGACATAAATTGGGATCTCGAATCAGATTTTACTCAAGAGACGACTAATGGTAATGATGAACTAATGAAAATCTCTTGCGAACAATTTGAACAGGTACATAAGGATTTTGTATGTTTTATTACATATATATTTATATATATATATGTAGTTTCACATTTCTACTCAAATTATACCATTTTAGGCTGTCACCAGTCCAGGAAGAAATCAAACAAGATCACCAACTCATAATGCAGACGTTGAAACTAACAGAGGTATTATAGGTTTAATTTAGATTATACTGAGTTCGAGAAAAATATTAAATTATTAACTTCGAAAATTTATAATCTGACCCTGTTTTACAAACTATATAATGGGTATTTTTTATTTTGGTCCAATTAAACTTGAAATTAATTTTTTTTTTCGTGTAACTTATCCTCTTTCGTCTTTTAAATTCTAATTTGTGTAATCTAATATTAATGAATCAAAACCAAAAATTGGTAATGTGTAACTTATTTGAAGAAAATCAAATGTTAATAGTAAAAAAGTGTAAATTACAAAATAGAAATCAAGATTAAATTTATTAGAACTAAGAAAAAGGTAAACACTTAGACGCAAAAACATATTCCATTATTATATCTCTTTTATAATGACGCTTGTGGTTACTTTTTCTCGTGGAATGTTGCTTGCATCCAGTTTCCGATTTTACCGATATTCCACTTCCGGTGAACTCGGATGATGAGGATGCGAACGCCGGTGGGGATCACGGTGCGGGGGCGGGTCTGGGTCCGATCGCGGTGCGGGTCCGGGTCACGGTGCGGGTCGGGGCGCGGTCCCGGTGGGAATGAAGATAAGGGTGGGGATCTTAAGGGGTGGAATGTAGATTTTATTTCTGATTCCTAGTTATAATTTTTATTTTGAACAATACATTTACTTTTGGATTGAATATTTATTAAGTATTTTATCTTTATATTAATATAGTTTGAATGTTTTAAATTTTATGTTTTACATCAAATTTATTTTTTATGATATCAAATTGTAGTAATTTAGAATATTAAAAAATGTGGTTCAATTTGATGTTATATACAATTAATAGCATAAAAACAAACAAATTAAAAATTTAGTAACGTTAAAATTTTTGTTGTTGAAATTTATATATAATTAATTAAGTATCAAAGGATTAAGTTGATGAATTTAAAAAAAAAACGTGACTCAATTTGGAATTATATTCTATTAATTGCAAAAAAATGGATAAATTTAAAAAATTTAGTAATGTAAATTATTAAATTTATAACACAAAAAAATTTATTAAAATATATATACATAAATAAATTAGACACAAAAAGAAATTAATTTGATGCATTTTAAAAAAAAAACGTGACTCAATTTGGAGTTATATACAATTAGTTGCACAAAAGTAAACAAAATCAACAAGTGCCTAAGTGGAACACGCCACCTCTGAGATGCCTAAAGGTCACGTGTTAGACTCATCCCAGGTGCGAAAATTGCTCTATTTATTCTGAGCTAACTAAGGCTCATATACAATATGTGATGAAATGGTTAGGGTGCAGGGTCCTTGGCCAAGCGTTTCTAGCCCAGCTAGCCCTTCAAAGGGCATTGGTTCGAACCAACTTGGCCCTATTTTTTTGTAACGTAAATATTTTGTGACCGCCTATGACAGTCATTAATTTATAAATAACGACCGCCGTAAACGGTCGCTAATTCCGTAATATAATTAATTGTTTTAATAAAAAATAATATTTAACGACCGTTGAAGGCGGTCGTAAGTAATAAAATTACCGATTGTTAAAGGCGGTTGTAAATTATAAAACTAACGATCGTTGAAGGCGGTCAAAATTTTTAAAATTAACGATCGCTAATGCCAGCAGTAAATTATAAATACATTTTCCATTATTTTAATGTATTATTTTAACGACCGTCCATGGCGGTCGTAAAATTTACCTAACCGGGTCGCTAATTTACGACCGTCTCATAAAAGCGGTCGCAAATTGTTTGCTACCGCTGTTTTTGCGATCCCCTTTTGGTAAGAATATAAGCTAGGGAGCCCTAACTTAACCCAAAACCATGGTCAAAGGTCAAGGATTGACTCCCACTTATATACCCATCCGCAATTTCTTATGGATCAGATGTGGGATCGTAACAATCGAGCCCCCTAAAAGTCGGACGTCCACATACGGCACACTCCGGGTGGCAACCCATTTGTCAAGGTCCACTTCCTGGGTGGCAACCCCCCTTGGGCCCACATCCGGGAGGCAACCCCTGGGCCCACCATCGGATAGCCCCATTCCATAGCCCGCCCGAACTTTTTTTTCCCACAGACGGCGACAATTGTTAGGAATATAAGCAAGAGAGCCCTAACTTAACCCAAAACCATGGTCAAAGGTCAAGGATTAACTCCCACTTATATACCCATCCACAATTTCTTGTGGATCCGATGTGGGATCGTAACAATCGATCCCCCTTAAAGCTAGACGTCCACGGACGACAAACTCCGGGTGGCAACCCATATGTCAAGGTCCACTTCCCGGGTGGCAATCCCCTTGTGGATCCGATGTGGGATCGTAATAATTTTTTCGGTAGCTAAGGCGGTCGCTAATAAACTTTTACGACCGTTTTGCGGTCGCTACGGTGGTCGCTAAAATGCGAATTCTTTTGTAGTGTGTCAATCTTGTGTTAATTAGATAAATTATGGCTTGTTTCAGATCTAGACAGATTAAACAGAGATGCGTGACGAAAATGAAACTATTAATACTCGATCAGCATTGTTAACTTTACTTTATACCATTGTTTATACTGGAACAATTCTTTAATTTTAATTATAAAAAGTCCAATTTATATTGAATTAAAATCTGTTATTATTTTCTTCAACATCCTTTACGTGTATATATATATCTGTTCTATAATAAAAGAGGCAGTGACGTAAAATTGGCCTGTTACTTGGCCAGTTACCTCCCGGTTGCAGTCATTTTTTTTAAAATTTATCTCTTCTGTCTATGTACTCTGTACTATCTTCTCCTCCGCTTGGCCAGTAACCTCCCGGTTGCAGGTAAGCTCCTAGTTGCAGTCATCTTTTTTTAAATTTATCTCTTCTGTCAATATACTCTACCCTATCTTCTCCTCTGTTTATCTGTTAACCAAGATTGTGGTATTTGTAGCGTTGCCACCCCATCTCTCTTTTCCTACCGTCTTTTACCGTGTTTCTCAAGTAACTTTTAGATTCATTTATTTTTTAAAGTTCTGATTTATTGTCGATCTTTTATATTGCCAACCAGATTCACCATTTGGAAATATTAGTGGATATTGCATTGGATCATAACAACCAAAATAATATTTAATAATCTGAGGTTGACTTCTTTAAGGATAAATCTGAATATGTTGAATAGCACATTGTTCTCGGTCTTCAAATTCTAACAATATTCCAGCAATTTGAATGTAGAAAGTTTAATAAAAATATTTTTGTTTGATACATGGTCAGCTTGTAATACAATTTTATACTCATTCAAGTCCTGAAAACTTTTAAGACTTCTAAAATGTGCATTAATCTTTCAACAAATGTTTCATTGAATTTTGAACTAATAGAGGTGCGATTCACGTGTCAAAGAAGTACAGTTGAAGTTATTTAGTTTTTATTATTTGGTGGTATTAACTGATCCATAAAATGATAAAGTTGGTCTTGCATTCGAAATGTATAAATTTCATCATTTTTCTAGCAAAAAATTTGTCTGAATGTACACCTATTGATGTGAATGCAAACATATTCCTCATTGGAAAATCGTAGACATGCAAAAAATAAACGAAGAAACAAACAACCACTGCAAAATATTAATGAAGATCTATTTCAATTTATAGCGAGCAGTCCGATATGTTACCTAATGTATCGAACTGTGAATTTTACGATGCAAAACGTATTTACTTGGAACCTTCTGCATTATGTTTCTCATTAGGAAAAATAAATTTTTAGAAACAGAGATTCTAAATTTTTTGTAATTGTGGAATCGTCTGCATTTATTTCATAAGTTCAGTAAAGTTCGTACTGTTCTTTTTATTAAATGTTTTGTGTGACGACACGTACCTTTAAATCATGAATATTTTTTGTGTAATCTTATCATAATTTTTTTTTTTGGAAACATCATTAAAATGATCAACACGTGTAATGACTTCGCAAGTACATTTGAAAGTCGCTATCGGCGCATTTACATGAACTCCTCTACATTACAAACCCTTACAATATTTTCATATCTCCATTACAAACCCTTACAATATTTGCATATCTCCACTTTATAAGCAGTTTTCTTCGAATATATTAATCATTGTTTTCATAACCGGACCGGTGACCAAACCGGACAGGGCATCGGTTCACGGTTCAACCGGTCCAACCGGTTGGATCGGCGGTTCAACCGTTAAAATAATTTATATCTATTTTTTTTAATATTTTCTATATTAAATAAAATAAATATCCACTTATAAAATTAAATAAATACAATAGAATCATAAAATAACAACACAAAATACAAAATAGACAAAATAACTCAATAAAAGTAGGTTTTCTTTAATTTCTTTTTAATACTTCATTGTTAAGATTTTTTTTTTTTGTGAAAATAAGTTTTTGGCTTTTGATTTTATTAGGATTAAGAAGACAAATAAAAATAAGTAAAAAAAAATAAATATTAATATTTTTCTAAAAAAATAGCCGGTTCGACCGGTTCAACCGGTTTTGAGCGGTTCTGACCGGTTTTGAGCGGGTTTGACCGGTTTTGACCGGTTCAACCGTAAAAATGGTTTTTTGTGTGTAACCGGACCGGTTCCGTGACCGGTTCCCGGTTCAACCGGTTGAACCGGCCGGTTCGGTCCGGTTCTGAAAACAGTGATATTAATTACTATGTATTAGGATACTTCATGGTCACTGCAATAAACCCACGCTCATTAACTTCTTAAGTACAATAAACAAATGCCATATATACTCCACACATATTAATTAATTAGCTAGTAGTTAAATATATTGAAAACCAAACTGTTGATTGTTTTGGGTTCTTGTTTTGT
>JAPKLY010003351.1:0-19161 GCA_026898435.1 Prunella vulgaris | reverse complement strand
AATAAGGTGATTAAAATAAAAGAAATAATTTTGGGCCCAAATAAATGGAATTTTAAAAAATTGTATATATTTTAATTAATTGAGAGATTTTATGAAAAATAGATATGTATCTTGAATACAAGAATATATAATAAAATCAAGATCTCATGGAATTATGTATATATTGTATTTTTTGAAAATTGGGATATTAAGAATATCAAGAATTGAATATTTAGTATTCAAGATTATCAAGACTAGAATATTTGATATTCATGATAATCAAGATTTGAAATATTAGATATTCAAGATCTTGTATTCTCATTATAAATATGAGATGATACAAGACTTCATATTATTATTATTGAAGGAGTGATTTTCGAAAATCACATTACTTTTGGACAACAAATTTATTTTTTCCTTGTGTTTTAAATATTCGTGTGGCCTTCCACCGGGTGTACGAATAAGGACAAGGGAATACTTGATAAGACTTTTAGGTTTATCAAGTTGAGGGTCTCGAGAAGGACGCCCTTTGATCTCAACCACCATTGCTGACAATACCATTCTCCTAAAGGATCTCAAAGGACGCCTTTGATCTCAACATCCTTGCGAAAGCATCTCAAAAGGACGCCTTTTGTCTCAGAAATTGTCTTTTCTCCAAGAGGTATAATTCACTAAATCCCTTAGTTCCGCACGTTTAGGGCTTTATGTGTAATTATATGATTCATATGTTTTTGCATGCAAAGCCTGTTGTTGGGTATACAATTACTTGATTTAATTATGTTTAAATCATGATATTAATTGTTGGCTTAAATTTGTATTTAGCGTAAATCCCGAATAGATCTGCGTTTAATTCCCCAACAAAAATGACCACTATAAACTCCACTGGGGAGACCCAATTTACCCTAGCATTCGGTACGGATGCAGTCATTCCGTCCGAGGTTGCAGTCCCAAGCCATCAAATATCTCAAGAGTTTGTTGTCCAAGAGAACGATCTAGCTAGGAGAATTGGCCTAGATATGCTCGAGGAACGATGATTAGCCTCTGTTATTAAGAATGTCATTTACAAGCCACAATTTGAGAAGTATTTTAGCACCAATGTAAAATTGAGAGAGTTCAGTGTTGGGGAACTCGTCCTCAAGAAGACAAATAAAGTTGTGTTTGCCTAAATTTAGTATGCAACATGCAAGTGTACGTGGTCGTTATTGTGTTTGGCAAGGACCAAGTTAAAATATCAAACCAAAGGAAACAATGATTGAAAAACAAGATTTGGATGTTTTGCCAGGTGATTATCTAAAATATATAAGTCACCTCAATTAGATTATTAAGTGTCATTAGAGAGATCTAGCCACATTAATGAATGATTCGGGTGAAAATTGTGTGTATCTAATGAGCTTTTATTGCTTAATTTTAGTGTGATTTCATGCTTTTATTGCCTTATTTCTATTAATTGTGCTTCAAATAAGAAAATAATGTATTTTGTAATTTTTGCAGGAAATTAAAAGATTTTTGGCATGAATGCTTCTCAAATATTTTTTTTATAAAATCAATCAGAAGAAGTCCATTGCCATGAGTTTAATAATCAGCCCATCTCAAGCATTGTTGGCCCAATTAAATAAAATTAGGAGCCCAACATGATAAATGATTGCAGAATTTGGAATCTGGTGCAATTTGAAAGCAAGTTAGGTTCATCCTAATTTCAACTATGAAGGATTCGGTCAATATTGTCAACCAAAGGAGAAAGAAGGATGGCCCACCACTAAAATATGAACAAGAAGTTGGAGACTGTTAGGAATTTTGTACGCACACACACGATAACGAAAAGAATAAACACGAGATTTGTTTACCCAGTTCGTCTTGCGACTACGTCTGGGGGCGATGCCAAGCCAGGTTTTTCACTATATTTTCGGATAATAATTACAATCAGACGATATCAATATTTAAACAGCGTTCGCCCTAACCCTAAGCCCATTAGGATCAACTGGGCCGAAGCAAAAAAGGGCCCCAAAAAATTCGGCGTTATAGGGCTCGTGATTCAGTCATTTTAGACTCCACACTCCAACAATCTCCCACTTGGAGACTAAATCTTCCATGTAACCATATCTTCTTGTTTCTCCTCCCTTATCCACCTGGCATCGCCTAGCCTTATCTTCATGTTCCAATGCCAATTGAAGCTATGCATAACTTCAACTTCTCTAAGGTCACCACCTTAATAAACATGTCCGCTGGATTCTCATCTCCAAGTATCTTCATAAGCTGCAAGATCTTCCTTTCCAAAAGATGACGGATGTAGTGATACTTCAACTCAACATGCTTTGTCCTTGAGTGAAACGCCGGATTCTTTGCAAGAAATATAGCAATTTGACTATCACTGAAAAGAGTGCTATTTTCTCCTTCCCAAGCTCCCCCAAGAGTGTCTGCAACCACACCATCTCTTTACTTGCCTCTGTCACAGCTACATACTCTGCCTCCGTAGTGGACAATGCAACAACCTTCTGCAACTTAGAAGTCCAAGATATAGCAGTACCGCCATAAGTAAAAACATACCCGGTTGTACTTCTTCTCCCATCGAGGTCATTTGATGCCAAGTCTGCATCCACATAACCCACCAGCGCCAAATTCTTGCCTTTGAAACATAGGGCCTTGTCTGTGGTACCTCTCAAGTATAGCAGGACCCACTTCACTGCTTCCCAATGTTGCTTGCCCGGATCACCCATGAACCGGCTTACTACTCTCACTGCATGAGAAATATCTGGTCTTGTACACACCATGGCATACATGATGCTACCAATTGCAGAGGCATATGGTACCCCCATCATTTGAGCATGTTCCTCCTTGTTCCTAGGTGACTCCTTCCTTGAAAGTTTGAACTGACTGCCCAGTGGAACACTCACAGGCTTTGACTCTGACATGCTGAATCTTTCCAAGACCTTCTGAATGTAACTAGCTTGCGAAAGATACACATTTCCCGTCGCCTCATCACGTTCAATCCTCATGCCCAAAATCTGCTTTGCCTCTCCAAGATCCTTCATGGAGAACCGTTCTGACAACTGTCTTTTCAACTTATTTACTTCTCTTGCATCAGCTCCTACGATCAACATATCATCAACATATAACAAGAGAATAAGAAAGCTATTGTCAAACCTCTTGTAGTAGCAACAATGATCAGCGTGGCATCTTTGGTAATCAATCTCCATCATAAAGTTGTCGAACTTCTTGTACCACTGCTTTGGAGCTTGTTTTAGACCATACAAGCTTTTCTTCAACTTGCACACAAGTTGCTCCTTTCCCTTCTTTACATACCCATCAGGCTGTGCCATGTATAACTCCTCCTCCAAGTCACCGTGGAGGAATGCCGTCTTCACATCCATCTGATGCAACATCAAGTTTTCTGCAGCTACCATACTCAACGCCATTCGAATAGTGGTTAGTTTCACAACAGGAGTAAAGACATCAGTATAGTCAATACCATGTCGCTGTTCAAACCCCTTGACAACCAGCCGGGCTTTGTAGCGTTTGCTACCATCAGCTTCATTCTTAATTCTATAGACCCACTTGCAGTGCAAAGCCTTCTTGCCTTTTGGGAGCTCAACGAGTTCCCAAGTGCCATTCAGCAGAAGTGAAGCTAACTCGTCATCCATTGCAATTCTCTACTTTCGTCCGTCTACATTCTGCTCTGCCTCTGTATAACACTCAGGTTCACCACCATCAGTAAGTAACAAGTAGTAGTTAGAGGGCGAATACCTTTCAGGTGCACGTCGCTCTCTAACTAGTCTCTGCAGTGGATTTTCCAGTAGTGGTGGGGTCATTGGTTCTTCAATAAGAACCTCATCTTCTTCATTCTGACTCTGCTTACTCCCACTCGAGTTTGAGACGTCTAACTCGATTTCTTGAGTATTGGTCTTGTCAGAATTTGATGCCTCCAAACTGTCTTTGTACATTACCTGTTCATTGAAAATCACATCTCTACTGCGGATGATCTTTCGGTTATTCTCATCCCAGAGTCTATAACCGAACTCATCGCCACCATAACCAATAAATGTACACTTAACAGATTTAGCATCTAACTTACTTCTATCAACAGAACTGATATGAGCATAAGCAACACAACCAAAAATACGCAAGTAAGACAGATTTACCTCTTTTCCCGTCCATACTTTCTCGGGTATTTTGTTCTCCAATGGAACTGAGGGACCTCTATTAATTATATATGCTGTTGTGCTTACTGCATCTGCCCAAAACATCTTAGGCAGCCCACTCTTTAGCCTCATGCATCTAGCTCGCTCATTTAGAGTTATGTTCATTCGTTCTGTAACTCCATTCTGCTGGGGAGTTCCTCTCACAGTCTTCTCCATGCGAATCCCATTCTTAGCACAATATTCCTTGAACTCACGGAGTTCATATTCAGCTCCATTGGCAGAACGAAGATACTTTACTTTTAGTCCCATTTCATTCTCTACAAGGGCTTTCTACTTCCTGAAAGTATCAAATGCATCAGCTTTATTTTTTAGAAAGTAAATCCATACCTTCCGAGTGGAGTCATCGATGAAGGTCATGTAATACTCCGAACCACCAAGAGACTTCACAGGCGCTGGTCCCCATAAATCGCTATGCACCAACTCCAGCTTTTCTGCCTTCAAAGTTCTGCCACCTCTCGAGAAACTGATCCTTCTCTGTTTCCCGAAAACACAGTCCTCACATATACCAACTTCAACAGATTTTAGCCCAAGAAGTCTCCCTTTCGAACACTGTTGGTCCCAAAGGCAGGTTTTAGGGAAGAATACCTTTGAACAAGTCTAGAAGGGGGGGTTGAATAGACTTGTAAGGATTCAAAAACCTTTTTCAAATTATTTGCATATTCAGAAAACCAGCAGACTACTTGAGGTAGTCTAAATTTGAAAGTAGTGCGCTGTGAATTGTGCGGAAACGTTTTTAATGAAAATCGGTTTTAGGTGATGTGCACAAGTTAAGAACAGAAAGAAATAAGACGAGACGCAAGGGATTTATAGTGGTTCGGACCAACTGTCCTACATCCACTCTCTTCAATCCAACTTGGAGTTGAGGGACTCTCCACTAACTCACTCACTTACACACTTTGAGAGTACTACTCTCTTTACAAATTGTCAACGCTTCAATCGCAATTGACTTCTCACAGCTTCTACAAAGCTTTTACAAAGAATAAGTATGAATGGGGTTTTTTGAGTGCAGGTGATAATTCTGACAGAGTTTCGGCTATTTTAATATGTGTGTAAATTCGATACTGAAATTATCACTGTTACTCTAATTTATAGGGTCAAATAACTAGCCGTTGAGATGGACTAGAAATCTGAGATCCTATAATCTCGTATTCAATCAATCATTGAGATTGATTGAATCTCCTTTTTGATTCCCGTCAATCTTCGCTATCTACAATCAATCATGTTTGTCCCCTTGATTGATTGATCTTCTATTTTGGGAATTCCTTTTATATCGCAAGTCAACCCTTGAAATGATTCCGAAGAATCTAGGCCGAGCACAAGACCTCAGCTGATCTGTCTCCTCAGCTGGTGTACTGTCTGCTGGTACTAGGACCTCAGCTGATGTGCAAGTCTGCTGGTGTGCACCTCAGCTGGTCTTCTTGACTTCGACTGAAAAAGTCTTTTAACCATGGTCCTTATCTTGTCTGCGACATGCTCTCAGCTGATCTTCTATTATCAGCTGATCGGTCTTTTCTGATATCAGCTGATGTTAACTCCTCTGATAATCTGCTCTCGATACTCCAGTGTCAGCTGCTTAAATCTTCTGTCCTCTGAAATCGGCTAAGTCCTCAAGGTCTCAGCTGATCTTCTTCTCTATGATAGCTTCGGATCTTCAAGGCAGTAAGGTAGATTCCCCCTCACTCGAACCTATCTAATCCTAACTACTCATCAGCTGACTAACATGTTCAGCTGGTCCCATTACAAGCTGATTGGTTTATTATATCATCAAAACATCTAACATAGATATCCTAACAAGTTCCCCCTTTTTTATGATATCAAAACCAACTCAGCTGATCTCAACAGATAAGCATATTCAATCAAAATTAAGATAAAAAAATAGGACAGAAAAGAAGATCTTTAGATAAGATCTTTAGACAGAATAAAAATGTAGCTGACAACAAGAAGTTGTCTGGAATCATAAAGCTTCATTAAACAAAAGAGAAGTTACAATCAAAAGAAAATACCTAATCCTCAGCTGACTCAACTGGACAATTACATAAGGAGAGGTCTTCTGATGTTGAGAGGAACTTGCATCCAGTCGAGGAACCTCTTCTCTATTTCCTTCAGAGCAGGCAGAGAATTGTCAGAGAGTTGTGGAAAAAGTAGAGTAATCTGGAACCAATGCTTCCTGATTTCTACCCAGTCTATCTTCCCACTCACATCAGTTGGAGTTGGAAGGTACTCTATCTCTGGCAACTTCGGCTGAACATCCAGCTTAAGCATTTCATCCGAAATAGCTTTGTAGAATTTTGGAAAGGTCTCCTTCAACCAGTTTCTGAACTCAACATTCTTCTCTCTTTCTCCTCTGGTATCTTCTCCTCTGAGAACATAGAAGTGGATCATGGTCTTAACCTTTATAGTTTTCCAAAGATGTACGAGCTCATCAGACAGTTGATTGTAGAACATGTCGATTGGTCCATCAACCAAAGGCTCATTTGGATCCCGAATGTACTTTCCACTTCTAGTCCTGCTACCCTGAGAGACTGCTTTCCCTTGCTTCTTCAGCTTCCTCTGGTAGCATCTCTCCAGCTCATCATTCATTTCCCTTTCCTGCCTCTTACTCCTCTCTTCTGGAGTCTCCTTTACAGCTAGCTGCAACTCCTTTGCCAGCTTCTCATCCAGTTCAGCATTCATAATTCTCTTCTTTTTCTCCCTTTCTTCAGCTACCACCTCTTGTCTCTGTAGTGCCTCGGCCATCTTCTGATCTCTCAACTCCTGAGTCTTCAGAGCTGCAACCTTTCTTGTATTGATATAATCTTCAACATTTTCTACTCTAGCAGATAGAACACCATGATTATCTACCAGTAGAGCTCTCAGAGAGGCCATCTCAGATTGCAAGGCAGCAATAGCAGCTGAGTTCTTCTCTTCCCCCTTTTTGATATCATCAATCATCGAGGAAGAAGGTAGAGAAGTAGGAAGATTATCCACAATAACTTTTAGGTCCTCCTGACCATTTTTGCATTCAGCAATTTGACCTTCCAACCTTTCAGAAGCCAGTCTGAATCTCTCAGATTCAGCAGAGAGAGTAGCAGATGCATCATCAGTAAATGCCTTGACAGTCATCTTGAAATTCTGTAGAGTGTGGAAAAACTCTATCCTGGTGGCATACAAGCTGTCCTACATAGCTTCTTTCAGCTTGTTTCGATGATCCAGCAAGACTTGATGAACGTGTTGTTCAATCAGAGAGGGGGCAGCAGACTTGGCAGCCAGCAGAGTGGCTTTGACCTCCCTGATGTGATCATCAAAATAATCTTTAAGTTGTCCCAAAATTGTAGGGGTTACCTGATCAGCAGGGTTGATCTCAAAATTTGTTACCGGAGGGATGAACTCTGACTCAATTTTTTCCGGGCAATCCAGCGCAACCTCATCCTTGAGCAATAAAGCACGGGCAACCTTCCTCAACCCTTCAGGGGATGTCAGCTGGGATGGTGCCTTAACCTCCAAGGCATCCATCAGAATCTCTTCCCACTCGGTAAATGCTGCTTCCCCCATCTCCTTTATCAATTCCAGAAAGAAGGTAAATGGCCCTTCTCTCGCTTGTGCCCAGGCGAGACCATCAACAAGAATGTCTTGATAGGCAGGGTATGGGTTGAGTTCTGGGATATAAAGGGATATGTGGGCTAGGGCAGTTATGATCATCCCTCGTTCAAGAGGCCCTTTGAACGATGGTGAGAAAGGCGGGCTTGTTGGGCCATTTCTGTGGGGGAGTTGGGGTTTTCAAGATTAATGGATTCAGGGTGAGATGGTTTGGGAATAGCTGAAGGCTCACCAGAGGTAGCTATCTCCTCTGGTTCATTGCCAACTGGGATTTGTGAAGGTGAAGGATCTGCTGGGGGTGTGGAGTGTGTAGAGGTATGGGATTTTTGGGAAGGAGAAGGGGAATAGTGTTGGGAAGGATCAGATAAGGGAGTGGGTTGAGCTGACCTGATTGGTGAGGCAGCTAATGGTGTATCCGCTGATGGTGCATCTTCAGAGTAATGTAGAACCTCTGTCTCAGCAACTGAAGGCTCGGCTGATTCCCTCTTTTCGGACTCTTCTTCCCCTCTATCAGAGCCAGAGACAGAATCGTCATCTAAACTAGCTCTCTCAACTGATTCCTCCACGGCTTGCTCCTCTTCTTCATCTGAAGGCTCATCAACCAGCAGAGTAGCCCTCTCTGCTGAAGACTTCTTCTTCTTCAGACTGCTCAGCACTGCAGTATCATCATCTGCGTCAGAATCAAAGGAGAGCTTCCTTTGGACGGGAGTGGTTTCTTTCTTGGATTTCTTCTTTCTTCCCCCTCCCGCAGGCTTTGAAGCCTTCCTCTTCTGCTTCTTTCCAGGACCAGCAGAAGGACCAGGGGCAGCAGCTACTGGATCAGCTTTTGAATCTGAGTCAGCTGGCCCAATTACATCCAAGTTACTTCCCCTCAGAAACTTGGTGTGGTTGTACTCAACAACCCAATCTTCATCCCACTCGTGCTGAGGCACCAGATGATTCAAGATTATGGTAATCTTGGTAGCCATGGAGCACTTCGACTTAAAGCTGTAAACTTGTCGACCGTCCACTTCCTTAGCAACACATCTCTTGGACTCCTGTTCCAATCGAAACCATAGCAGACTCACCCAGTCTGCTTGAACCCCATCGAGGATCGTGCGGGCCACGCTCATGTGAAGTTTGGTAATGGCGTCCAAACTCCCCTGTTCTGCCAAGATAACCTTCGTCACCACATCCATTAGAAACCGGAATCTTCTCCTCAACATAGACTTCTTCAGATTCGTGGTGGTATTCCTATGACTCTTCCTGGCCATTATCTTGAAAGTATCCAGGTAGTCGGCTTCCTTGTATTTATGTGGTAGAACACCAGTGGAGGATAAGCTAAAAAGATTTGCAACTGCATCCTTGGATATGACAACAGATTTTCCATCAACCAAGGATCCGATGGAGTTTGAACTAAACCGTGCCTTGAGGAGGAATTGAAAGGCGTAAAAGTTTAGGGTTTTATGGTCAGGAGGGGTCATGGAGATGAAGGTTCGGAGATTGTGATGTTGAAGGAGGTTTAAGATTTCCCAAATTTCTGGAACCCTAGTCGTGTCGTAATCGACACACATCTCGGCGTACATCCTTTCTTTGAACATCTTTTGCATAGCTTTGGATGCCATACCTTCAACACAAAGGTTAAGTGCACAGAGAATAATATGCAAGAACACTAAGAAAAGAAAGATTTCAGAGCAGAAAGGTTTTCAGTAAGAAGTTAAAGGGGTATATATATAGTAATCGAAAGAGATGAGCAATTTTTCCAAAATTAAAACTGATCAATTTTGATCGTAGATTTGTATTTTGCATCACACAAATCAAAGGTCCAGATTAGATGACCTTTGAGAATTTTGGAAATGATGCGCAAGTATCAGATTTTCGAAAGGTTTTGACCGCCAAAAGATTCGCTTTTTGAAAAAGGTAATGATCAAAAAGCTTTTAGAGAAATTTTAGGCGGTGAGAAATTAATTACTACTGACACTTTATTTTGGAAAAGATAATAAATCCCCGAATTTTCGCAAGAGAAAAGATTTGATAGACAATTATCTAAAATAATCTTAGAAATTAGGGATTTATTAATTTTAGAAAAGATTTGATAGATAAATAAAAAAAAATTTTAAAAACCGACACGAAGATCATAGAAATACTTATCGAGAAGCTGACGTGGCAAAGTCAGCTGATAAGAGTGATCCTGTAACACCCGAGTTCCAGCTGCCATTTTCGTCCCCTAACTTTCTTTTTTTTTTGACGAGCCTTAATTGTTTTTTTAGTTTAGTCCCTTAAGTTTTGTGCTTTAGTATTTTATCCTTTGTTTAGTATTAGTTCTTAATCCTTTTAGTATTAGAAGACCTTTAGAATATAAGTTGCAATACTTTTTAGATTTAGAAGTAATACTTAAGTTTGAATTATTAGGCTTTAATAATATTTAGAGTTTTAATCTTTTAAGATTAGAATTAATGAGAAATTAGAATTTAATTGGGATTAGATTTTATTTTTTCTCCTTAAGGAATTTGAATTATTAAGAGAAGGATTTTAGGAGAGAGGAAATTCAAAGTTTGTTACAAGAATGAGGGTAAATTTGGAAGAATCAAGGTTTAGAGTTAGTTAGAGTCCTAATATTTGATTAAGAGAGATAAGATGATATTTTTGGGCTTAAATTCGAAATTTCAGCCATAAGAATTATTTAATTAAAGTCTTAAGGTTATTAAATTATTATATTAGAGATATTAGAAAGATTTGCCAAGATATGACTAAGATTTCCCAAGATTTCATCCTATATGTTAATTATCCCTTTTCATTCATGGAAATTCGGTCATATTAATTTAATGCCACCAAGATATTATTTCTAAGATCTTAACCCAAGATTTATCCATCTTACTTCCACAAAGTTTCGGTCACTTTCAATTATTATTTCCAAGATATTATTCAAACCAAGATTTCATTGTTTAAATCCTACAATTTTCGAATTTTCCCCTATTGCAAGAGAGATATATTTTATTTTCCAAGATATCTTCAAGATTTGATCATGAACCAAATATTTCTTTCCTTCCCTATTATTTTCGTCCAGCATCTATTTTCCAAGTATAATATTCATTAAATCTTCATATATTCATCAAGATATTATATTAGGCCTAATATCTTTCCATCCTATAAATATAAGACCTTTCTTGGCATCAAATTTACACCTACACCTTATTAAATTTTCGAGAAATTGAGAGAGAAAGAGAGAGAGATACCGAAAGTTTTAGGATTAAAGTTTGTGAGAATTCGAGAATTCACTTGAGGAAGAGGAAGTTGGAGGATCGATTCAAGGATTAGGAGGCCAAACGTACACACATAAACCGTCTTTCTTTCAAAGAAATCAAGGTGGGGATTCATGGTGAAAAAGTGGTAAAACGGTTCGATTTGTAAATATTTAGTTTGATGTGTTTATGTGTTTATGTGCTAAAAGAATGGATACTCTTATGTAGTATCAACCAATGGGTGCTCTTAAGTAGTGCCAAATTAATGGATATCCTTATGTGTTATCAAAGAATGGACGCTCTTACGTAGTGTCAAAAGAGATGCGCTTAAGTCGTATCAAAGAATGTAAAAGTTGGTATATTTTCATGTATGCATGTCCTTTATATTTAGACTTCGAACTAACATTCCCCACGGAGTGATTTTTATGATTACTCACCCCTTTCACCAAACTATTTTTCAGATTACGTCGAGTAAGGGACGAGGTGGACATGGTGGAGGCGTGTGGATGTGAGAAATAAAAGAGATATCACTACAAGAAAAATGATGTTGTACAACGCTGGAAAGACAACGGTTCCGCTAAAAATCGTTGTTTAAAGTTAAAAACATGTTGCCTAAAGAAGAACCGTTGTCTTTTACAGCAGGATTTTGATGATAGACAACAGTTATGGTCAGACGTTGTCTAAACCACAAAAGACGCGTTGTAGAAAGTAACATACTACAACATTTTTAAACCGTTGTATATATATGTTGTATATAAGTGGTTTTCAGGAAAATTTGCTAAATGACAACGGTTTCAAGCCGTTGTATATTTTCATAAAACAGAGTTGTAGAAAGTGCCTTACGACAACAGTTTTGAACCGTTGTATATAATCATAAAAGTTATGTATTAAAAATTATGATACTACAACGGTTGTCTAAATGTTGTATATCTTTATAATATGGTGTAGTCTAAAATTATTTACTACAACAGTGGATGACCGTTGTAGTAACATGATATTTGATCAATTGTACATTTAACACTTTTAACTCATTAAAATATATAACACTTTATATTATTTTGAAATAGCACTTTTAATTTAATAGTTTTTGACTAGTTATTATCTAATAACTTTAACTATTTGAACTAACACTTTTAAGTATATTTTGAATAACACTTTAAAAAATTAAAAATACATTTTTAACAAACATTTGGAATATTTTCAAAAAATCCCCAAAATCTTGCCCTCTAAAATCTTCCCCAATTTCTTCCACCAAAATTTTATTTATCAACTATTTACTTAATTATAGTAAATTAGTACATAACCCCCTATTACTCGGCATTAAAAATTAATTATACATTAATTTTAAATTAAGTATTTAAATAAAATATTTTAGATTATACAATTGTATTAGAAAATATTAAAAAATAATTTTTTAACAATTTTAATATGATATTAAAATATTAAATTATGACAGTATAAATGATAGAATTTAAAAATTACAAAAAGAGAATTATATATGAAGAATAATCTTATACAAACATAATTTTTAATTATTAACTTAAGTATGCATTAATTAACTTAACAAGAAGTATTAAGTTTGTATATACGTAATTAAAAAATTTATTAACTTGGGTATTATTATAACTTATATTTCTTCTTCGCATACTTTAATTAAACAACAAAACAAAACTTTATAACTTTAATTATAACACTATAATTAAACAACAAAACTTTAATTATAATTAACTTTATAACTAAACAACAAAACATAACTTTATAACTTAATTGACTCAAATTGAAAAAAAGCAGTACATGAAGATTCTAATTCAAAACTAGGGCTTGCTTCGTCCTCTGTCAAGTACTCGTTCCAATTTCCCACAAGTTGTTCCAATTTCCGCCTCCGACCGTCGGCCAGGTTGCCCAAGCCGCCGGTCTCCTCCACGCGTTGTGAGCCCAGTCCGTCGGTTTCCTCCTCGTGTCGCGCACCCAGGCCGCCAGCCTCCTCCTCTTGTCGCGCACCCAGGATTTTGGTCTCCCCTGCCACTCGTCCTCTGTCAAGTCGTTCCAATTTCCCACAAGTCTTTCCAATCTCCGCCTTCGACCGTCGCGCGCACCCAGGCCGCCAGCGCCCAGGATTTTGGTCTCCCCTGTCACTCGTCTGCCTCCGTCGCGCGCTGCTCAGGCTATTACCTCCAGGTGTGTGAGGGTGGGATCGATGTGGGATATTGTATATATTTGTTAATCTAGAGGGCTATCCAAACTTACAACAATTTTAGTTTGCATATTAACTGTTTGATAAAATGCATGAATGAAGATTGGTGTTCTTGAAGCCTGATTCCTAGTTATTTTGCTTGTTTCAGGATTTCAGTTTTCTGCCTTTGAAAATTTAAGAGTTTACTTGGTAGATGTTCTGATGAAAGTTCTACAAAAATTTATTCGAAGTTTGTTGTAAAAAGATTGTATTGTTCTACTTTATTATTAATGAGATATGTTATTTCATTTTTCCTTGCTGTCATCAAATTGTATTATTAAAAGATTTACTGGTTCTGACTCTTTTATGTTTACTCTGATATGGTCAAAGAGAAGTTGATGTAGCAGTTGATTTTTTACAATGGTTGGTCTAATTGGGTTCTGCTGATTAGAGTTTTTGTGATTTTCTTTTTCTATATGGATAGGGTGTAGAAATTGTAACAGAGAAAAGCTTTTTCATTATAATGCTGCTGGTCGTTGTTGATGCCTGCTGCTGCTGCTTATAATTAGTACCTCCATAGAAGCACATTAATTATCAGCTTATTTTTTCTCACTGCATGGTTTCAACGATTGGCTAGCTCCATTATTTATAATTATTTGGTAATATAATTATAATTATTGGCTAGCTCCATTATTTTTGTATGGAAGTTCTGCTCCCTGGTTTATCTTTGGAATGGAGTTGTGTTAGCATGCACTGTGTGCAGGCTGCTAATTTATATTTTGTCACTTGTTACTAGTGGGGGCAGGGGTGTTGTTTTTCCCACGTCCTTGCTCACATTCTTTTGTTTACGGGGTAGCTGCATTGTTCTTTCTTGCACACTATTGGTGCAGGTTTATTGGGTAGCATCTGTTTATTATGTTGGTCCAGAGAGTTCATCATATGAGCTGCTGTTGTTATCAATGAGCTTGGTTGTTGTTGGCAGGTTTGCTCCGGTTACAAATTCACAGCAGGGTGTCACTTATGGTGGACATTTTTAATTGTACAGCAGTTTTAGATAATTTTAGGTGTTACACTTGCTGAGGCCTACATAAATTTCAACGCTTTGGCAGCAATTGAGATTTTCATTTTTTCGGCTTTGGGTGTTACATCTTTGGGCGCTTCATTTGGGGATCTTCTTAGGACATTGCTGTGCTGGTTTGGAACCTTTTGGGGGTTACTTTGTTAAAGGGCTGGAATGGGGGATTTACATATGGGAGTTACTATTAATTTGGCTAGCTCATTGGGAGTTACTTTTAATTTGGGAGTTACTATTAATTTGGAATGGGAGTTACAGCAGATTTGGCAACTCATAAATGTTGATTGAATGAAGGAAGTAAATAGGTGTTACTTCCATTTCTATTGCTTCAGTTACAATTGATTGGGATGCGATTTTCTGGCCATTCATTTTGTGAGAATTGGATTTTAATGCAGTCAATGCTGGGAGTTTCAGTTTTTTTCTTTAAGGAGGAATTTCATCATAGAGCAGTATTATGGGCATGTCTAATCTCATGTGGGTCTAAATTTACACAATTTAAGTCATTTCTTGGAGAGCGATACGTGTATCAAAGACAAGACAATCATGTTTTAATGAATACACCACCGGAGAAATATTCGAATATTTCACAAGCTTCTTGGAGTCAGTTTGTGATCACTCGAATGTCTCCAGAATTTTTGGTAAGCTTTCATTAGATATTATGATATTTACTAAAGTTTAACTAACAATTATTGATCATGTGTTTTCTTATATATTTAGGCAAAGAGAGAGAAACAGAAACAAATACGTGCACAAAACAAATTTCCACACCGTCTCTCTCGTAAAGGTTATGTTGGTTGTGCTGAGGATAATGTAAGTTCATTCATAAGTAATATCTCGTAATTGTACATCATACAAAATACTTAACTTTATTTATTGTTTATGTAGCCATCGCTGTTATCTGGGGATCGCGATATTGATAGATGTATGCTTTGGGTCGAAGGACGAAAAAACAAAGAAGGATTAATTCAGGGAGAAGAGTTGAATGAAAAGGCTGCATTAATTGTAAGTATAATAACTATACTGAAACAATGATTATTCCTATATTATCCCAAATTTTTATATATTTTGTATTATAATTTTAATCTTTTAACTATTTTTCTGTTCCAACACTATTTTTTAATGCATTGATTGGGTTACATTGCAGTCTAGATATGTAGATGAGAGTAGAACCAACGACTCATCCCAGATATCAGATGCCAAAACTGGAATTCTTTCACGGGTGCTTGATTCAAAAGAGCATGGTGGACGTGTGAGGGGTGTTGGAGGTTTCGTTAGCCAATCTGCATTCTTTCACCAGAGTCCTGGCACTTCCACAAAGAATGAAAAGATTCTCCAAAAAGAATTGATGCTCCAGAAGGAAAAGAATGCTGCACTAGATGAACGCATAGCAAGACTCGAGGCCATAATTTTTGAAAGTCGTGGAAGCACCATGAAATCTGAAGGGAAGGGCAGCTGCTCAGTGAAGGAAATTTTTTTTGGCATGGATGTAGATGAGATTCCTGCTGAAAATAGTCCTTCACATAAAGAAGTAGAGGATGAGGTGATGATTTTGGAGGATGATCCATCCTTAGAGGTGAATATAACTTAAAGCAATTGTATGAACAAATAGATACTAACTGCTGTATTTTTAGTTCTTATTTACCCCAATTGTCATGTAGGGAAAACTTGTGGAGTTGATGTTGGAGCCTAAATCAGATATTGTTGCACTTGGAGTTGTTGTAAGATCAAATGGACCCAATGAAGTTATTCATGGTAAGAAATTACATAAAGATTGCATGCGTGTAGCCATTGATGTAGCAGTCGTTGGGGATGCTCGTTTACCAATTTCCAAACCATGAACTTCAATTTGTTCGTGATGCTGTTGGCTCACACGTGGCTTGGCCAAGGAACTTAATAGCTCCGCGAACCAAGGTTAGAGTTTTAAATATTATTCAGTTTACCAAATATATTTAGTTTGATTGAAATACCAATTAATTATTATAGATGGATGAACCAAAGAAAAAAGTTAAGGAACTTAAGAAGCAAACATTAGATCCGTCTACTGTCCCCACAGCCCTCAACGGTCTCTATTGTTACGCAAAGCTTCTAACCGCTTCAAATGGAAACATGAACATTACCTTAGATAAGAATGTTTTTGGTCATGACTCAATTGTCCATATCGACTTTGAAGACATCGACCAATTCTGCCGATTGCAGCCAATTTCATGCTCGTGCATCGTGGTTTACATTTGGTAAGCATAATGATTTATTTAATAACTCATTGCATGTTTATTGATATGTTAGTTTATAATTCATTTGTTAATGGTAGGCACCTGTTTAATAAGTGGTCTACACGTGAGGACAAAGTTTATAACTTCAAATTTGTCGATCCAAGTAATTTAGGCCCTTACCCTGGAATGAAATTTCAAAGCAGTGATATTGATCGAAGGGCACACAATCTTTCAACTAGAATGATTGAAACGTCTCCTAATGAACTATGTTTGGTGCCATGTAATGTAGAGTACGTATTTATTAAATTCTCAATTTCTTACAGCTTACGAAAATTAGAGGTTATTAATTAAGATAATGTTTTATATATGTTGTTTTTTACTAGAGATCATTGGATTTTGACTGTGATTGATCCACATAAGTTAGAGGTTTGTTTATTGGATCCTCTTTACACTCGCAACAAAGATGAAGTCTGGAAGAGTGTGGTTGACCTGTAAGTTTTGTTTAAAATTTTCCATTTTATTTAAAATATAAGTAATTGATTTTGTGACCATGTTTTTCTAAAATATATAGAGCTTTTAGATTGACTGACTTGGGGTTGAGTAAGTCATGCAAGAAATCTATCATCTGGAGATTACTTAAGGTACATAAAACAAACTAGTAATAAAATAGACTAACGAACCATGCATAATTAATTGTTTCTTTTGTATTTTTTTCGTATTCAGGTCCCTAGGCAGCCTGATGGTTACCAATGTGGTTTCTATGTTCTTTGCTTTTTGAAACGAATTATGCAATTTGACAGACAAGTGACAATAGCTTCACTGCAATCATTGGTAATATTCTATTTTTTTTTTCATATTTTGTAATTATCTTCAATGGATTTTATATAGACACATATTTTTTTGTAGTTCCCAAAAACTGCATCTTACTCCATGGATGAAATAAATCAAGTGCGGCAAGAATGGGCTGAATGCATTCTGAAGAATGTGTATGAATAGATCAAGGTTTGTTCTTCGTTGTGTTTTAGCTCTTAATATATCGTATTTATCAATGATATTAATTCAATGTAGGTTTTAGCAAATATGTTTATGCGTACATGTTATATATGTTGGTGAACTTGTGAGTTGCTTTAGTTTAATTAGAATTCAAAATATACACATATATATGGTGATTTATGAAGCCAATAGTTATATATTGTGTGTCTTGTTCATTATTAATTTTTAGGTTTGCTAAAATGTTATTTGTTTTCAATGTAGTGATGAGCATTGAAGAAGGTGCACGAATGTTGAAGGTAGAGACATTTTTTTGGTTGTGGAACATGCATGAACAGTGATGGTATAGTGGAATTTTTGTAAACGAATTTGGTAGTATACGTACGTAACTGAAATGCTTTTTGATTATGTGGAAATACCTTCGAAGACTTTGTTAGGCAATGCATGGTTGTACTAATTGATACAATTAAGTTGATCAAGGTAGTCAAATGTTTATGGTAAATTTATTTTTATTACAACGGTCCATTATCGTTGTCTATCATTAAATTTTATTTTCATCATAAGTTAAGACAACTATTATTTTTTAATATACAACGGTTTTACGACGTAGTAAAAATAATGTAAAGACAACATTTTAGAACCATAGTGTATCTTATAATTTTAAGCTACAACAACATTAATTTTGGTATATACGACGGTCATTAAATGTTGTATAAACAACTAAAGACAACGGTTGAAAACCGTTGTATATAAATTTATTTTAAGCTATAACTACGTTTAATATGTACAAAGACAACGGTCGATAAAACATTGTAAAAATATAAATACAACGGTCGATAACTGTTGTCTATCAACGTTTAATTTATAAAAAGACAACGGTCAACAACCGTTGTTGTCTATCAAAATTTATTATGATTTTACAATAATTTTTTTTGAATACAACGGTTAATGCCCGTTGTATTAAAACATTAACCACAACGGTCCAAAACCGTTGTCTTTCCATTGTCTATCAAAATTTATTATGATCTTACAACAACTTTATGTGAAATACAACGGTTTATGACCGTTGTATAAAAACATAAACAACAACGGTCCAAAACCGTTGTCTTTCCATAATCCAAACCGTTGTAGATCGGCCTGTTGTAGTACTTAGGTGAGTATAGACAACGGTCTGTGACCGTTGTAATACATGATAAAGACAACGGTCATCAACTGTTGTCTATACTAACCTACGTACTACAACAGGCCGGTCTACAACGGTTTGGATTATGGAAAGACAACGATTTTGAACCCTTGTCTTTCAATGATTTTCTTGTAGTGATATGAGAAGATGAATTCATACGCAAGTTTGTTATTTAATTTGTTTTATGAAACTTAGTTAATTACGGTACCTTATTTTAATTCGTATGATGGATTTAATTTAAATTATGAGTTTATGACTATTCTGGTGCTTAGACACTTTTTAATAAAATTAGACTTTTAAAAAGATTTGATAATTGTTATGATTTTATTCTATGTGAAAATTTATGAATTATTCTAAGTATTAATCATGTTTTAGAGTATTAAATTGTTAGGAATTTAATTATTTAGTATATTTATGATTTAGGGCAGAAATATTTCGTGCCTTATGTGTTAGGAATTAAGTTGCATGTGAAAAGATATGAATTATGGTCCTATATATTAATTAGAGTCCATAATTTTGCATGACTAGAATTAATGTTTTGTAAGTCCATTAATTCCG
>JAPKLY010003350.1:0-19169 GCA_026898435.1 Prunella vulgaris | reverse complement strand
GTCAATTGCATAAGTCATCTTCGTCTACACACACCATTTATTGTTGTATTTTCCAACAAAAAGTTCAGGAAAGGTGCCGAAAGACAACGGGTTTTATCCCACGTTGTCTTTTCCCGTTGTCATAATATTTTTTTTAATATTTTTATACAAAATAGAGGGGACACTTAGATTTTTTTTTTTCATCTTCCATTCGCGTAAGAGACCATTCTCACTCGCTCAACCCTAATCTCACTGAAACCCTACTCTTCATCGCACCAAAAATCTCTCAGGCGCGTCACCCACGGTCGTGTTTCTCCGTGGTGTGAAGTTATGCAACGCCTTCTCCACTGTTCGCCGGAATTCTAGCGTCGCAACCCTCTGTCCTCGCCGATTCAAATCGGTCACCTACCAATCGAAATCCAGCCGCATTGCACCAATCTGCCATCACGAAGGAGTTTCGCCGCCGCGACCACACGCTTACCTCGCCATCGCAATCGAAGAACCAGAGAGCTCGCACAACCGCCGTGCCCTACAGCCGATTGAACGCACTCAATCCGATTGGAAATTCACGCGTCGCACTGAGAATCTGTGAAATTGATTGTCTGTGGAGTGTTGTTGAGATTCTTACTATATCGGTGTCTAGAACCGACAATTTTTACTGGGCTGGCACAGGTATTAGTTCATGTCCATTTTTTCCGTCTTTGATGATTTTTTCCCCCTGTTTTTACTGCTTTCGCTACACCTTCTTTGCCCTACTCTTTCTTTTTCATTTAATCAGGAGGCTGTTGAAGTTTGCTCATTATCCATTCAGGTAATTGACTTAAGTTTTTGTATTTTGTTAGTTCTTTGGAGGGGGGTGGAGAAGAGACCATTAGAGCATTTCCCAAACACTAGTAAGAGTTTGATTGTGTTATAGAAGTGAGGGAGTTGAACGAGACCACAATTAAATTTCTTCTTATACTTGAGCAGGTAATATTTTACTTTAATATGGTGCATTATTGATAAATAAGTAATGATTTGCAATAATGGATGAAGAACATTTGAATGTGCTAATAAGCTAATGATAAAAAATATGAATATAGAAAATGATATAGTTGTGGTGTAATGATAAGGATGTAATAGATGGAAGCGTGACTGTATAAAAGGTGGATGCTAAAAGGTGAGTAGAAATTGACAGTAATAAGTGTTATCCTAAAATATTGAAAATGCTGAGTGCTGGTGATGTTGAGAAACGCGGTAGCAATGTGACTATGTGTGAGTCTTGTTAAGATAAGGACTTTAATGGATATGATGAAGTAACTTATTTGTGAATCATGAAGATATGCGTTAAAGTATGTGTGCAAGAAGAAGTGTGAAAGCGTGACATGTAGTGAAACACTCTTGTATCGAAAATATTGCAATATTGAGCTGGATAAGGGGATATGATAATGTACAAAATAGGCTGATTGAGTGAATAGGAATACAGTGAGTAAATTATGAGTATGGTGGTTGTGAATCGTTAACTTCAAAACAATTGCTAAGATAATGGCATATTCGTAATAATGTGAGTGAACAACTATTGTAAGAGATACAGTATAATGTGGTCGGTGTTTAATGTAAAAAATTATGCTATGATGTGTCTACTGTGGTTGGGTTGAGTAAAAAAGGGGGACAGGTGTGAATTTTGGTGTTGATTGGAGACATGATAATATGGCACAACTGGAAGTGAGCTATGTTTAGAAAAAAATAGTGGTATGACTATGGGTGGTTTAAGGAATGTTTGGATATATATGGTAAGTAAAAAAAAAAAACAAAGTGAAAGTGCTGGTAATGCGAAGTTGTATGAGCAATTTGCATGTTATGGTCAGGTGTGAATCTAGAAGGTGGTATTGCATAGTTGTAGTAAAGGTGTGGTGTTATGAAGAGGCATTAGAAATTTGGATTTGTAGACATATAAAATTGACTATAGCTGTGACTAAAATACTATGAATAGCTGATGAGTGTAATGGGGTAATGGAAGGGGAGTTAATGGGATCTAATGAGATTATGAATAGGCCTGCTGCTACTGTAAAAGAGTAGCGATCTGAGTTATGATGAATTTATACTAATTGACTAAAAATGAATAAACTTTTATGATTAATTGATAATGTTAAGGAGTCACTAAAAGTATAAAATATACTACTGGATAAATTAATAATAAATGAGAAATGTTAAAACCTAGTGGGTGTATTTATAGTAGTTGTACATCATTGTACAAAATTACATATAAGTAAAGGCATAGGTAAAGGTAGTAATTATGAACTTGCTTAATGGCACGCCATATAATTTTGAACGTGTTTAAGTGAAATGACTACAAGTAAATCGCTGTATTAGTGAGTGTTGTAATATGCAATTAGGCGTGATAGTGAAGAGACAGATGTGATATACGAAAAGTTTTGTTCAATAAAAAGTGTGGATTAAATAAACATGATCAGTAAATTTAACTTGTAAATATTAAACATTATAAGTGTAAATACAATTGTATGGTAATAATAACATAACTATTATTGATTATTAGTAACTACCGTGAATCTAATATATGTTATTATGTTCTTATTTTACAAAAGCAGTTAGTGTAGTGAGAAAAATTATTTTTACAAATATCATTTTTATTTGTAGTTTACATTCGAAAGCTCTAAACCAAGATTTAGAGCCATCAAAATAGTACAAATATCATTTTTATTTTTTCATTGATATCTCAATAGTCTGCATAAGAATCCATGATTGATTTACAAGCACAATTTTGAGAAAAATTATTGTATTCTGGACAGAAATCTGAACATACTGATTATTAGTTAGGTGAATTACTTTTTGACTTGGCTACTTTCATTATAAGTAGTTTGCTTACATTTGTTTGAAGTGGGATGTTCCCTATGAAGTTTTGTGCAACAAGGTAGCTTTTAGAGCAGGTTATGGCCTTTGGTTGTTTCCCATATGTAACTAATGCACATCTAAGTTATCAGAAAGAGCATACTAAGTGTGTCTTCATAGTATATGTTTAAGGGCAAAAGGGATATATCAATTGTATGATCTAGAATTTGAAAATAATTTTGTGTATTGGGATGTGGTTTTTTTTTTATATATTTCCTAACTATGTAGTTGGACTCTTTGGTGGTGCTTTAATTAATTGGTTGACTTGGGTGTTGAATATAGAAATTTTTGAATAGATGATATTTTAGTGATTGTGTTCTATGTCTTAGATGGTTGTTTTTAGGGAATCTCTTTGATTGAATCGGAAGCTGCCTTTACTTTTAGGTTTTAGTTGCTAAAGATTTGCAGTCTCAGGTTTTACTTAACGTGGTTTTTACTAAAGAATTAATGTGACTTTTACTTAACGTGGATTATTGGTTTTTAATGCTTGTGGCTATTGAATAGAGTCACATATAAACTGTTAGGATATTCTTGTTAGAAGTTTTGATGATATAATAAACCAATCAGTCTGTAATAGGACCAGCTGAACCTGTTAGTCAGCTGATGAATAGTTAGGATTAGATAGGTTTTAGTAAGGGGGAACCAATCTTGCTACCTAGAAGATCCGAAGCATTCATAGAGAAGAAGACCAGCTAAGGCTTTGAAGACTTAGTAGGTTTCAGAAGACAGAAGACTAGAGCAGATGACACTAAGTACCTGGAAGCAGAACAACAGAGGAGACAGATCAACTGATGTAAGAAGATCAGCTGAAGAGCATGTCGCAGACAAGACGAGGATCAGATAAGCTAAGGACCAAAGCAGCAGACTAGGCCCAAAGATATCAGCTAAGGTGCAGACCAGCAGACTAGCACATCAGCTGAGGTCCGAATACCAACAGACCAGTACACTAGTTGAGGAGACAGATTAGCTGAGGTCTTGTGCTCAACCCAGATTCTACGGAATCACACAAAGGTTGACTTGCGACAAATGAGAGATTCCTAGAATAAAAGATCAATCAATCAAGGGGACAAACTTGATTGATTGGAGGTTCGCGAAGATTTCCGGGAATCAAGAAGGAGATTTAATCAATCTCAATGATTGATTGATTCCTAAATTATGGGATTTCAGATCTCTAATCCTTCCAACGGCTAGTTGATTTGAACCTATAAATAAGAGTTCAAGTGAAGATTTCAATAGTTGTTCTACACGCGTTTAAGCTTGCCGAAACTCTGTCAAAATCTTCACTCGTGCTCAATAACCTTTACTCAATATTAATCTATTGTAAGCTTTATAGAAGCTGTTAGACGTCGATTGCTTTTAGCATAAGATTATTGTAAGAGAGTAGTACTCTCGAAGTGAGTAAGTGAGTGAGTGAGAAAGATAGTGGAGAGACCCAAAAGTCCAGTTGGATTGTGGAGAGTGGAGTACGACCTTTTTTCCGAACCACTATAAATTCGTGTGTCTCTTGCTCTTTCTATTCTGTTCTTTATATGTGCACAAATCATTAAGAACGGTTTTTCATAAAAACGTTTCCGCACTCAAAAATACGCAGCAAACAATTTTCAAAACCAGACTATCTCAAGTAGTCCGCTGTTTTTAAAATTAAGTCAATTCGAAAAAGATTTTGAAACCTATCAAGTCTATTCAACCCCCCTTCTAGACTTGACTTAGTGTTTCTTTCTTCAAAACCTGCCTTTAGGACCAACAAGTGGTATCAGAGCTGTGTGTCCAAAAGACCACAGCCTGAGAAAGCTTTTGGTGGTCACCTGGAAGGATCCCTGAAAATCATTTTTTTTTCTTTAAAACTTGTGTGCATTTTTTTTTCTAACCACTTGCACATATGGCCTCCTACAAGAAGAGTGGATCCAAGACGAGGAAACTGCCTGAATTTTCCAATGAAGACTATGACTACTGGAAGTTCAGAATGGAGAATCATCTTGGAGCAATTCATGATAGGATGCTGGATGTTCTGGAGGAAGGGCCAATAAAATTCCACTGGGAAGCAGTGAGTGATGGCTAGACTCCAGAAGCTGAGATCAGCGAGAGAAGGAAGCCAGAGAAGAAGAAGAGTGAACTGAATGATGCTGAGAGAAAACTCTTCAACTTAGATCAAGTGGCAAGAACTGAAATTATTGAGACACTGTCAAAAGAGTACATCGAGAAGATCAAAACTTGCAAGACAGCTAAAGAGATGTGGGAAAAACTCTCTTTAATGTGTGAAGGGACTGATCAGATAAAGGAGAACAAGCTCCAAGCCGTTCTTCACACATTTGACACTTTCAAGATGAAAGTCGATGAGTCAATTGATCAGCTTGACATGAGATTGCAAACATCTTGAATAAGTGTTGGGACAATCTGAGTATTTTGATTAGATCCCAAAACCCCTGATGAATTTGCCTAAGTATAGTTGTTCAGGATAAAATAATTCAGGATAGTTAAGTTAGAAATTCAGTACAGGAGGACCATGCTGAAGACTGAAGAATATTGGAGTCGACCCAATTTACTGAAGTCTGAAGTGTAAACCATCCTGAAGGAGTCAGTCAGTCTTGCTGAAGATTGTCTGTTCTGAAGCTGAAGATCGAAGCCTATTGATTCATCCTGAAGTCAATCCTGAAGTACCATTGGCTGATGTTTCTACTGAGTACACTAAGCATACTCAGGACAGAAGTTAGTCAGTGAAGAGTAAGTGTCACCTATTAGGCTGTGCTGAATGCACTTAAGACCTGACTTAGGCCTTGGTTCAGCTTACCTGAATCATGTAAGTCCAAAGCAAAAAGGTTACACATACTGGGCTGAATAACCCATCAGGCTGTGCTGAATGCACATAGGACCTGACTCAGGCCGTGGTTCAGATCACCTGAATCATGTAAGTCCAAAGCAAAAAGGTTATTTATGCTATGGGACAAGAGACAAAGAGAATGTCAGTAAGACTCCATTAAGACACACGTTCAGACTGAGTTATTAACAAGAGACTCAGAGTATTGAATGTACGAGGAAGGACAAGTGTCTGAAAGTCAACTAGCCGTTAGAACGAAGAGCCAATGATCTTTCAACACGTATGTACGGAGTCCACGCAGCATTTAATGCGGCATTTAATGCGTCTCAAAAGTTGCAGGTGATGTGATAACTTGCCAGAATAAGCATGGCGGGTAGGTCAAACAGTATTTCTAGCCTGCAATCTACCTAAAATAGGAAAGATTTGATTTGATCTCCTCCAACGGATCTATTTTGAATCTTACCTATAAATATGGAGAGCCTTGCACCCATTCAAGGCCAACGGGAAATTTCCAAGAGAAAACTCTCAAGAATCCAAGCATTCAAAGCATACTATAAACAACACTCTGTAATTAAATTTCCCTAGTGTTGTAGTAGGATTCACTCTGTATTTGCTTAGATCGATAGCTCTATTATTTAGCATTGTTTTGTATTGCTAGAGCTATCTTAGTCGGAAACCAGAATACCAAACCACTCAAGGTGTGAGATTGGTTGGTTAGAAGGACTGAGACTTGTAAAACGCCCAGGGGTCAGTTCCTAAGAGAGGAAGTTGGCTACTCGTGTCCCTTGGCACGTAAAACCCAAGTACCTATCCTCAGGGTTTTGAGGATAGCTTCCTGTTAAATCAGGTCGTGGACGTAGGAGTTGGTTATCTTCGAACCACGTTAAAAAGTCCCCTGTGTGCTGATTTACTGTTTTGTTCAGGATCATAACTGTCATCATAATAAACTGAACATTCTGCATCATTTTTCTATTCAGGACTGAATCAATCATCCTGAATCTTAATACTGTGCACTCAGCCTTAACCACCAGTTTACTAAGCAAACTCAGAGAAAATGTTTTCAGAAACTAAATCGAGTAGAATCTAAGGGCTCACTTTCCGCACTTACTCTAGCTCACTGAGATAGTGGTCCAACTGACTAGCTTCCAAGCGGTCAGTAGGTTTGTTATCTCTACTGAGCTTCCGAGCACTTTACTCACACTCAGCTTATCTGACTCGTTACTGAATTGTCCCTGCTGCCCCTGTGGACCTTCAGCATACTGAGTACTTCATGAGTTCATGACTGAGAGTGTTAGAGCATTTTTCTGAGTCTTTCAGAAAAATCTGACATTAGTGTATTCCCCCCCATACACTGATTATACTCGTTTCGGGACCAACAAGTGGTATCAGAGCGGTGGTTCAAAAGACCACTGACTTTGCTTACCAACTGTTTCTGAGGAGAAACTTTTGGTGGTCTACTGAACTGATCTTGTTTCTGAAAAACTGCATATCATGGCATCCGGTTCTAAACGCCTCGAGGGCAATCTTCCTGAATTCTCTATTGACAATTATGACTATTGGAAATTCAGGGTACTCGCACATCTCTATTCTATCCATGATCAAATGCCACAGGTGATCGAGCATGGCCCAATCAGATTTATGAGGAATCTTCAGACAACCTGGCCTGTTGCTGGAAATGTTCCTGTTCCAGCTGCCGGAGATGAAGAAGTGGAGAGGTCCGCGCTTAATTCTGATCAGATTAAGCAAATCGGACTGGATAATGTTGCTAAAAATATTATACTCCACACCGTTTCTTATGAGAATTCGGTCAGACTCATGCATCTGAAGACTGCAAAAGAGATCTGGGATACTTTGAGAGAGATGAGTGAGGGATCAGAAAAGATCAAGGAGAACAAGAGAGATCTTGCAATTAGGAAGTTCGAAGCCTTCCGGATGCTAGAGGGAGAATCCATCGATCAGATGGAAGTTCGGTTCATTAAGATGATGAACGAGCTAGCAACCCTTGGGAAGGTGTTTCCCAAGAGGGAGGTGCCTTCTAAAATTCTAAATTGTCTCCCTGAAAGATGGGACACAGGAGTAATCTTGCTAAAGAATACTCAGGACCTTACAAACATTCCTTACTCTCACCTATTCTCAGAGTTAAAGGCTCTGGAATTCGACCTCGATAAGAGGAAGAAGGGTGTTGTCAGTGAGGAAGTTAGTGAGGAGAAGACTCCTGAAAAAGAAAAGAGCGTGGCTCTTAAAGCTACTCCTGAGCCTGAGGCTGGATCTGGCTCCAAGTCTCTGAAGGACATGAACAAAGATGAGCTAGCCTTGGAGTACAGCCTGATGGCATGACGATTCGAGAAACTGAACTCTCGATTCGGAAGGTATAAGAAATTTTATACTGACACCCGTGATCGCAGGTACTCCAGCCCCAGGAGATCTATCCCCCGAAGAGAAGAAAGGAGGGGTTCAGATTCCAGGAGGGATCGCAACGAGCCTGAGCGACGAAGAGATGAGAAGAGGAGAGATGATGAGCCCAGAAGATCCACCTCCAAACCTGAACGAACATCAGGGAGCAGGAGGGAGTCATCTGATAAAAGGTACACTGACAAGAAGTTTGCTTCTGATGTAGATCAGTGCTACCACTGCAAAAAGACCGGACACTATCAGTATGATTGTCCGGAGCTCAGTGCTCGTGAGCGAGAAGATCGGAGAGCCAAGAGAGAGCTCAGGGCATCAGACCGGAGAGCGTTGCTTGCTGAGGATTCCTCAGAATCAGATGGCCCAGGACGCCGGTCCCCTGAACTCTTCTCCGATGAAGAGTATGATGACCTCTGCCTGATGGCAGATGACGAGGTATGTTCTTCTGCCTCTTCTCCTGATCACGCACCTGAGCTTAGCTCAGATTCAGCAGGAGAACTCGACCTTCAGCTCGCCCTAGAGCAATTGATGGTTGACTTCTCAAGGCTGCAGGAGACTCATACTCACACAGTGGATGTGAATGCACATCTGAGTGAGGAGAACGATCGGTTAACTGAGTCTCTCAGAGTAAGAGATACTGAAGAAGCCCTCAGATTAGTACATCTTTAGGAAGAGCTACTTCATGCTCGGAACAAGCATGATGAAGCTCCACTGGAGGTAGAGAGACTGAAGGGTGTAATCAGCTCGCTGATTGAGACTCGTGACATGGATCTGTTCCTTGCTCAGGAACAACTGATGATTGAGTGAATTGCTCTGAGTGTGATGTTCGAAACTGAGTGGCAAGCTCGCATTTGTGCTGAGCAAACTGCTTGGGATCTTGAGCTAATCTCAAAGGAGAAAGCTCATAAAGAGTTGGTGCTTCAATACACCACTGAAATTGAGGCCCTGAAAGAAACAAATGGGCATCTTGAAGTTAAGCTGAAGAAGTTATACACATCTACCCAAGTGGTTGATGAGTTGACAAGTTTCTCTCAGCTGACTAATGGTGCTAAAGCTGGGTTAGGCTATGATGCCACAAAAGACCCAAAGGGCAAGAAGAAGATAGGTGCTTCAGGGAGCAACTCTCAGAAGAAGTTTGTCCCTGCCCTAACTGATGACAAGAGCTCAAGTGTTGCTCATCAGAATAAAGGCAAAGGGAAGGAGAAAATGCCTGCTGAACCTGTCAAGCAAAGGACTGAGGATTCTAGGCCAAAACCTAAGGGAAAGGCCAAGGAGGGAAGACAGATCAAGGGAAATTCAAGGCTCAGCCTAGGAATCCTCAATCTGGGAAAAATTCTGCTCCCAGCACTTCTCAGGCCCAGCCTAGAAATGTTCAGAGCAGAAGAAACTCAGGACAGAGGAGGCCTCAGGCAAGGCCAAGGACTACTGAGGTCCAGATTTCTCAGACAGGGCACAGAGCCCATCAGGAGCGTCCTAATCCTCAAAGGAAAAGGACAAACCAGGTGGCCTCTGAAAGGCAAAGGAGACCTGACTCCAGAAACACTCAGGCTAGACCTCAAGTGCCAAAAGGTCATACCCGAGCTGCTCCTTCTAGGGATCAAACTCAGCCCAATGCACTCAGGCCAAGAAGGAACAGGAGGCCCACCCCCAGAAATCAATATAGGGCTCCTGTATCTCAGGCTGACACCCATACATCCTCAACTTCCCAGGCACAAAGGAAGAAGAGAACTATGTATGTTGATATTTCAGGGAAACATGTTTACGCTTCTGATGCTATCAGAATTGTTAAACAAATTTGGATCCCGAAGGGTATGGCTGACTCAGTAGGACCCAATACGAGATGGGTACCTGAGGCCTGATTCTTTTCAGGTCACTGTGGGCTACAAGAAGAGGAAGGAGGATCTGATGAAGGACTGGTACTTGGACTCAGGATGTTCCAGGCACATGACCGGATTTCGTGATCTCCTTCAGGATTATGTAGCTCAAGAAGGCCCGCAGGTAACCTTTGGTTATAACTCTAAGGGTTTCACCAGAGGATTCGGAACCCTTGTTATTAACTCTGTCCGTGTACTTAATGTATCATATGTTGAGGGACTGAGACATAACTTACTCTCGGTTAGTCAGTTCTGTGACCGAGGATATAATGTAGAATTTACATCTAACATGTGTCTTGTGAAGGACAAATCTACACTACAGGTTCTGATTACAGGTGTCAGGAGGGGCAATGTATATTTTGCTGACTTCAAGAGCAACCCTCCTGAAACCTGCCTGCTCGCTAAGAGCTCCTCTGAGCTCAGTTGGCTTTGGCATAAACGTCTGAGTCACTTAAACTTCAAGATTATTAACAAAATCTCTAGACTCTCTCTTGTAGATGGTCTGCCTAATGAAGTTTTTAGCAAAGACCACGTGTGCGGAGCATGTCAGGAAGGCAAGCAAACCAAAGCCTCATTCAAAGTGAAGGAAGCCTTCTCCACTGACAGAGTGCTTCAGCTCCTGCACATGGATCTCTTTGGTCCAGTAACTCCTGTCAGCATAAATGGTAGGAAATATACCCTTGTTGTTGTTGATGATTATTCCAGGTACACATGGGTTATTTTCTTGCTGGACAAAAAGGAGACTCAGGTCAAGCTTCCAGAGTTACTCAAGTAATTGAGTACTGAACAGGGTCAGAGCATAGTCAGGATCCGATCAGATCGAGGAACCGAGTTTATAAACTCTATTATAACTGACTTTTGTACTAACCATGGTATAGCTCATGAGACTTCTGCAGCCAGGACCCCTCAGCAGAATGGGGTAGCTGAAAGAAGGAATCGAACCCTGAAGGAAGCTGCCAGGACCATGTTGGCTGAATCAGGACTGCCCAAGAAGTACTGGGCTAAAGCAATCAACACTGCTTGCTACACTCAGAACCGATCTATGCTGAACAAACAACATGCTCAGACACCCTATGAAACTTGGAACAAGAGAAAGCCTCGCATCTCTTATTTCCATATTTTTGGATGTAAGTGTTTCATCCTGAACAATGGGAAAGACCAGCTGAAAGCCTTTGATAGCAAATCTGATGAGGAAATTTTCTTAGGATACTCCTCAGTCAGTAAAGCTTTCAGGGTGTAAAACTGTCGGACCTTTTGTGTGGAGGAAACACCTCATGTTGTGTTTGATGAGACTGCATCAGTGCATAGAAAACAGGTTCCAAGTCCTGACACTGAGGGAATTACCAAAAGGGTAACAAGACTGAGTCTGAAGAATCCTGAATTCAAGATCAAACTTGTCAGTGCTCCCAAGGGATGGGATGATGATGATGAAGATCAGGATGGACTTCAGGCCAACCCTCAGCAAGCCCCTGCCTTGGAAAACGTTGAGTCTCAGACGGAAGGATAGACTCAACCTGAGGTACGTATTGTCGGTGATGATGCTTCTGCACCTGAGACAATTACTGAGTCCAACACTGAAGGGGGAAACAATTTCTTTGATATTGGTCAACCCTCAGGAAATGACTCAGTATCCCCTGTTCTTGCTCGTTCCGCTTCTTTGCCTATTATTGTCGAGACTAATATTTCAGGATCAGACAATGGAACGTCAGTAGCTCCCAGTGCTCCAGTCAGCAGGAGGCGATGGCTAGATGATCACTCATTGGCTGATATCATTGGGGATATCAATGAGGGGGTCAGGACGAGGTTGTCCTTTGGTGAAAGCACTATGTTTTGTTGCTTCCTGAGTGATCAGGAACCTACAAGCATAGAAGAAGCTCTAGCTGATCCCAACTGGATCCTAGCCATGCAGGATGCAGGTTTGGGAGTTAGTTGAGAGACCTAGGCGTCAACATGTTATTGGCACCAAGTGGGTCTTCAAGAACAAGAGGGATGAAAAGAATGTTGTTGTCAGGAATAAGGCCAGACTAGTAGCAAAGGGTTACTCTCAGGCCGAGGGTATCGACTATGATGAGACCTTTGCTCCAGTCGCAAGATTGGAAGTAATCAGGTTGTTTCTGGCTTATGCAACATTCAGGAAATTCAAAGTGTATCAGATGGACGTAAAGAGTGCTTTTCTGAATGGTGTACTGAATGAAGAGGTGTATGTTGAGCAACCTCCTGGATTCGAAGTTGGTAATAAGGTATATCACCTGAAGAAAGCTCTTTATGGCCTGAAGCAAGCTCCGAGAGCTTGGTATGATACATTATCCCAATTCCTGATAGACCACAGGTTCGTGAAAGGAACAGTGGACAGGATCCTCTTCCGGATCACCGAAGGGGAAGACATTCTCTTGGTTCAGATTTATGTTGATGACATAATATTTGGATCTCCTAATCTGAAGCTTTGTGAGAAATTCTCCAAGCTGATGACTGGGAAATTTGAGATGTCAATGATGGGAAAAATGAATTTCTTTCTGGGTCTCCAAGTCAGGCAAACTGACTCCGGAATTTTCATTAATGAGTCCAAGTATGCGAGGGACTTGATTCAGAAATTTGGAGTTCAGTTCAGCAAAGTCTCACGCATTCCCATGAACACAAATGAGAAGCTGGATCCTGACAAAGAAGGAGTCTCAGTAAATCAGACTGAATATAGGGCACTGATAGGATCTTTATTATATCTAACTGCTAGTCGACCTGACATCACTTATGCAGTTGGAGTTTGTGCAAGGTATCAGTCTGATCCAAAGAAGAGTCATCTTGAGAGTGCCAAAAAGATACTGAAATACCTGAGAGGTACAGTCAATCTAGGACTTTGGTATCCCTCTGATGACAACCTAGAACTGACTGGCTATTCAGATGCTGATTATGGAGGCTGTAGACTTGATAGGAAATCAACTACAGGCACATGTCAGTTTCTAGGGAGTAAACTGATCTCTTGGTTTTCTAAAAAGTAAACCAGTGTTGCAACGTCTACAACTGAGGCTGAGTATATGGCGGCAGGCAGTTGTTGTTCTCAGATTCTTTGGCTGAAACAACAACTGAGAGACTACCAAATAGAGGCCACTGAAGTTCCAATTTATTGTGACAATAATAGTGCCATTGCCATATCCCAAAACCCAGTCTTACACACAAGGTGTAAGCATGTAGACATCAGGCATCACTTTATCAGAGATCATATTGAGAAGAAGGACATCAGGATGGAGAGAGTCCCTACTGAAAAACAGAGAGCTGACATCCTGACTAAGGCTTTGCCTGAAACCAGGTTTGTTGAGTTATCAGTAGAGTTAGGAATCCTTGACTCAGGCTTAGGTGATTCAGTCTGAATCTCTGATCAGAATGCACAAGGTCAGGGGGAATAACTCATATGGACTCAGGATGAAGGAATCCCAGAGAGAATATGAATGGTTGAAGGGGGAACATTCAGTATAAGAGAAATGATCAGTATAGACTGACTAAGTTTCAGGACACTGAACTCAGGTCTTGTCACCCTGATAGGGCAATAAGTGGTATCAGTCAGAATACAAATCTGACTGACTGGTATGTTTTCTGATTTTTATCTAATCATCTGATCTTGCGTGCATCTTCCTTATACTGTTTGCTGTATTGTCAAATCAATTTAATTTGTCAAATGATCCCAGCCACTCGTTTTAATATTCGGTTATTATTTAATACAATTTATTTGAATTAAATACGGACATGCTCTAATGTGCATTTAATGCACTGTGGGCGGGAACAGTTTTCGATAAAGTTTGACCAATTACTTTTGAAAAACCGAAGAGTCAAATGCTTTTCACTGTTCAATCTTGACCATTGAATCTCATAGGTCATTATTTTCTAAGCCACCCGATTAAAACTGAATTTTTGTATAAATAGGGGAAGATTGTGTTGTTAAAATCTTTATGCACCTAAATATTTTCCTTACATATTCCTCTCTGCAAACCGACCTTATTCATTTCTTCATATTACTTCAATGGCTTCTCCATCTGCAGATTCCTTCTTTGGAAATCTTTTCCATCTAAGGAATGAGATTCATTATGAACCATATGGGGACTTTTCCTCCAACCACCCCGATATTTTTCCTGTACAAGAACTATTCCATAATGCAGGTCTTCTGCAATTCATTACAGCAAGACCACAGAGGCTCCACCCGAGACTTGTTGCTGCATTCTACCTAAAGATGGCGCAGAACAAGGAGTCCCAGGAGTGGGAAACTTGCATACCCCTGACCACCTGTACAAAGGGGAAGAATGGAGAGGAGGACATGACCAGGAGATGGGTCACTCTCAACATCCAGAGGAAGATTAAGGAGGTTTTTAATCTTCCCAGTTCAGGACGAAGCCCAGTGGATTATGGGTATGGCAATGAGAAGGACTTTCTCCAGTCCTTATGTGATGGGGATGTCATCCTGAAGTCGGGCCTGAATAAATCAGTCCTGAGGACTGAAAACCGCCACTTCTTCGACCTGACAAGTCAGGGAGTGATGGGGATTGCCGAAGGATTGGAGCAGATCTCCAGACCAAAACTTTATACGATGATGGCAATCTCGGACGCCTCTATGCACAACTTTAACTGGGAGGATTACTTCCTCAAAATGCTGGTGGCTGAGACCAGCAAAATCAAGTACTCGCCAGAGGGTCAGGCGACATTCGAGGCCAAGATGCACTTTGGCACCAAGATTTCTATGCTCTTGGAGACCCTGGATCTCGGTGATGTGGATCAGGCCCAATCACTCGAGATTCCAACAAAAATCAATCTATTCAGAGCTTACTCCGATGATGTTGGCACCAGGAGAAGGCCTCGGACTCAGAAGAAGAAGGCCCAGGCGAGCATGACTGAAAGAGTCAAGGCTCAGGCAGGCAAGTCTTTTGAGTCTGATACAGCAAAGCCAGCGGAGGAGAAATCTAAGCCCTCAGGACCCAAGCAACAAAAGCTGAAATTTCTCTATTCAGGGTCAGCTGAGCGAGAGAAGAAGCTCGTGGAAGAGAAAGAGAAAAAGCTTGTGGAAGAGAAAGAGAAAAAGCTTGTGGAAGAGAAAGAGGCTGAAGAAACTATTCAGCATGCACCTCCGGAGAGGGAACCAGCTCAGGCGCAGGCCATTCTTGAAATTGCTCCCATTACATCTGTTCCGGATGTTGCATCCCCTGATCCTGATCAACTGATCCTTAACATCGCTGAAACTTATCAGAGTTTGGATCAGGTGGAGCCTACTCAGGAAGGATGAGTTGAGCAGGAGGCTGCTGAACCAGTTCAGGCTGAAACACTATGGCCGTTCCCTGCGCCCGATGTGAATATTCTTTCAGATTTTGAGATAGTAGCAAGGGGAGCGGCAACTGAAATGGTGGAAAGGAGATTTCCTGATCTCACTGAAGCTCAGAAGGAGGCAGTTGTACAACTCCGTACTTTTGCCATGATGTTCGGTGTAAATGAGTCCTCACGCAAGTGTACGTGTTCGTGATTAGTGTGGTAAGCTTGACCAAGTTTTAATATATCGAACCCAAAGGAGATGAGGATTTGAATGATTATTCGTTGTTTCGATTGGCTAGCTAACAAAGCAATAAAAGGCAAGGGTATCTATCGTCTACTAATTTGTCAAAAGAGCAAACTACCTATCACCTTGTGTTCGCAAAGTGAGCAAATGTGAGGGAATGTGCTAGTGTACTATCCTATGTTTCGTGAGTGAAGTATCACTTTATCATTCAATGAGATTGTGTATAATCAATGGACAAGCCTCTCTAACATGCAAAAAGGTTTCCCTAATACATATTAAAGTCTCTAATTGTTAATCTAATTCACTAAAGATAATTCTCACTATCTTAGGAATTTCATCAAACACTTGATATGCGTTGGCCTTAATACAAGAGAATTTAGGAAATAAGCTCTACTTTCGCAAGAGACTAACTCCCTAATGGCCCTCTTATCATCTACACATGCAAGCATTCATACAAACCTTCCAATTAGAGAATTGATCATACAACAATTCAAATCATTCAAAAGATCAACATATCACTTCACTACTTCATAGGCATCATACACTAACACATAAAGAAATTAGCCCATGGATAATTGAGTAAACTTAAGAACAATTATGCTAGGAACATTCATCATTAAGAAAGAAATGTAAAGAAATTTACCTCTTACAATGACAATTGGAAAGATACAATTTACCTCTAAAATGCTAAATTGAAATCCGACAAATGAAATTGAAATTCGATCGGTGAGAATGTAGCCTACAACCAGACGAGCATGCAGGAATAAACGGATCGACGATCACTACGGTAGATCAAAAGTTATCTAAGAATTTGTGAGAAGAACTAATAAGAAACCTCCAAGTAACTACCTCACTCTCTCTCTAATCTAAGAAATGTGTCTTGGATTATGACTTGGCTCCCTTGAGAATCTGATCTTAAGAGTATTTATAGTGCCCACAATGCTTGGTCCAATATGCCCCTCATTAAACACGCGAAAAGACGAAACTGCCCTTCGAAAATGGAACAACCGAGCCATCGCACGATCTCCAGCAGGTGACCGCACGAACCAAGCTCGTGTGAGTGTTCGTGCGGCTCGTCGTCGCCCAAACCAGAAGTTCGGCGCACGAATGTGGCCCATGGTCGCACGAGTCTGGCCTGTGGTCGCTCGAACCCGGCTTCGACTTGTGTGATCGATCCTCGACTTCTCGTTTTCTTCATATCTTGAGTTCTAGAGCTCCGATTGACTCGATTCTTTTTTCATTGCGACCCTCTCTTCGAACTCTTCGACATGGTATCACATTTGTCTTCATTGGATCAACTCACATTTTCTGAACTTTTACGAACTTGCTCGTCTCTTCCTCGTTTTGCTCGTTTTCACCTATAATCACAACTTTCTAGCCAAAAAGGGTTAATAGCACAATTTATACCATATTAGGGTCAAATATGATCATAAGAATATCAAAACCATATAGAAATGATTACAAAAACATGCAATTATGACCCCAATCACATGATCAGAAACGCTACATGGTCTGAGCTCAGTCAGCTAAGAGAGTCCAGAGGATGGGACTGCATTACAGAATTAGAAGTCGCCCTTTTTGATCATTTTGATGTGAACTCTCTACATCAATTGATTAAGATTGTGGATTTTATCAAAACAGTCCGCCGAACCTATCCTGAGCCTGAACCTCAGAAAGCTGAAGAAGAGAAGGGAGAGGTGAAGGAAGCTGAGCAGGAGGTGGTAGTGGTTGCTGATGATGATCAGCGAGGTGGCACTGAGGGAGTCAGTGCACCTGCCGATGAAGTAATCCTGGGACCCAGGATTGCGGAGGCTTTAGGAGAGGGTCCACCAGGCATGGTCCGAGTCAGAGGCAAATGGACTACACCCGAAGCAATATATCTTGAGAATTCCTCACGAGCTCTTGGCAATCTGCACATGAGGGTCATCCTCGTTGAGCGAAAAACTAGTAGGGTTGGTTCAAATTCTGAATTGCTGAACAAGAAGTTGAACAGACTGGACCGTGACCTGAATGATATGGCCACTGATATGCATGCTGCAATAGATCTCCTTGGGGAAGCTCGGACTAGAATCAATGTAGACCTCACTGTTATTTCTGAGCAAACCAAGGATGCCATTCAGAACTGCAATCAGATGGTTTCTAATGTGCAGACTCAGCAGGAGACTAAGCTTGCCAATTTTCTGGATCAACAACTGTCTGAAAAAGTTGATCAACTGGTTGATGAGAAGTTGGTCAAGCTAAAACCTGAACTGAAGGAGGAACTGCTGAGTGAGATGTCTGAACAGGAGAAGGATGCAATTGCCACTGCCCTGAACAATCGGATGATGAGCTTTGAAGGACGGCTAAAAGCTGAGCACAATTCAGCCGTCGACAAGCTAAGTGTTGGCCTGAGAGGGATGGCCAGGCAGATTGGGCAATTGCAGGGGAAGCAGACTGAGATGGATGGTCAGTTTGCACTATTGGCGGAGTCAGTGGATGAAGTTGTCAAACGGATAAATGACGATGATGCCAAAAAGGGGGAAGAAGGGAAGAAGCAGATTGCCATTACTGGTAAAGTAAAGAAGAAAAACTTCCCCCCTGAACTGATAGCGGCCGAAAGAAAGAGGACAAGGTCCATCACTGCCATCGAAGCTGCTGAAGGTTCAGAGCCGAAAAGATTGAGGTCGTCTGAGGACCCCGCTCTGGAGCCTTTGTACAAGGAGATGGAGGAACATATGCAAACTGAGCTAACCACTCAGAAGAAAATGGTGATGACTGAAGCTGAAAAGATAGCAAAGATGAAGGAGATTTCGCTCCTCAGTCAGATCTAGCGCCTAAAGGAGTCCAATGAGTATTTGACTTCGCAGGTTCAGAAGAAGAAATCTGTATCTTCTGGATCTCGGATGAAGACTCAGAGGAAGATTGTGGTCAGTTCAGATCAAAGTCATCCTCCACTAAAGTTTGTGGAAGACTTTATTCCGATAGAGATGTTGGAGGTATGGATTCCGATCCGTAATAGGTGGGCCTACCTATTCTACGTGGTGGGGTTATGGGATGATCTGACTGAAGAAAAAAACGTCATACTCCATCACTGGATGGCACAGGAGCATCCTGATCTCTGGGCTGAAATCATCAGACATGCTGACACAGAAGGTGTAGAGATTGCTCCTCCGGAATTCATCAAGTACCCTCCTCCACTCTTTAAGAACTCCAAGCAACTGGACCGGAAAGCAATTTCTGAAGAAGTCGTCAGAGTAGGACGAGCTGCCGGGGCCGTTGCTGATCGGAACAGGATGAAGCAGGTCTTGAACCGGGTACTGGAGATGTACGAGATTCCACTGACTGCTTGGAATAAGGATGAAGACTAGATCAGGAGCTAGTTGTTCAGGAATTTTGTAATAGCTTCAGGACACTTGTATTTTCTTATCAATCAATGAAGTTATTTATTTTTCCTGAGTACAACTTCTTGTTGACTCCTGAATTTTCTTTTCTGAATCCTTATCAAGAACTGTACTAACCCATTCCTTGTTTTCATCTTATAGGTACCTAGTTTGTCAGGTGGTACTGAGTTATTCTTACTGACTAAGTCAGTTGATTGTATAGATGAATAGGAATTTGCTTAAGGGTTTTGGCATCATCAAAAAGGGGGAAATTGTTGGGACAATCTGAGTATTTTGATTAGATCCCAAAACCCCTGATG
>JAPKLY010003349.1:0-19170 GCA_026898435.1 Prunella vulgaris | reverse complement strand
CAAAGAACCGTTTGAAGAAATGGTACAAGTCAGAGATTATTTGAAGATTATGAAGACCCTTAAGCACTATTAGTGTAGCTCTCAAGCACTCACTAAACTGTACGTAAGTGGAGATTATTTTCTAAAGAATCTGGAGGATAATGATGATTAATTTCAAGGAGGCCAGAATTCTGAAGAAAATGACATAGTACAATCAGTACTATCCTGTGTGAAGGATGAGGACCACCTCACACATGCCAATGGAGAGAGAGGAGCCTTATCTGAATTTCAAATTTGAAATTCCCAACGGATAAGATACTCCACTCAATCTATATGAAGGTGCTAGTGCGTGTGATTGAAAATATTTTAGAGAAGTGTTGTTAAAAATATCAACAACATAAATGACAACACTACACAGCGGAAGACTTAAACGCACACTTCAGCAAAGGGATATCAAAATTTTCATAGGCTATACAAAATGTATAGACTATGCTGCCTCACTAGCAGAGAAACTTCACTATAACTTGTAGTGACACAAATACAAGGTTTACACAAGAAACCAAAATTCAAGGCCGCGCAAGACCTTCACAAGATCACACAAGGATCTAAACAAGACCTATAAGAATAGACCTAAATAAAACCTAACACGTCTACGTTCAGCCGAACGGATTGTTAGATCAAATAATGAATGTTGTGAACAATGCCGAGACTAATATTCCCAACATTCTGATGAACCGTGTATAACCTAGAATCTAGTGAATGACACATGATCCGTTCAACTCTGAATTATACTTTTCGGCCATACTTTGAAATGATGAAGTGGTGCTCTATTTATAGACGTGAATAATGAGCTCTCCACTCCATGATGAAGCCAAGTAGTGGGCTTCAAAATAACCGCCCATAATGATAACTTCCAAGTTAGTGGGTATCTCTCTACTCAAGCATTGGAACCGCCTGACGTTCTAGAACCTTCTGGGATCTTCACGTCTTCAACTGCCATGCCTAGACAAATAACATAACATGGAAAAATCATTAGGAAAGTTAGTAGAAATGGCGAATTCTGATGTTGTCTAAAATGATGGCAATACATTGCATAACATGTTTTGTCAACATCAACAATCTCCCCCAATTTGGCCTTTCTACTACAACACACTGATGTTGATCATAATCAAATAAATTTGATTAAAATTGATCAGAGTTATGTAGACGAAATGATAAAATTTTCATCAAACGAAGTGATGAAAATTTTTATTCGAACCAAATAAAATAAAGCAAGTAAAAAGATAGTTTTGTGGACATAAAGCACAACATAAGGTGCTTATGGACCAAAAGGTTAACTATCAACCAAAACAAGTTTTCCGGACATAAAGCACAACATAAGGTGCTTATAGACCAAAAGGATAACTATAAACCAAAACACAAATCAGAGCATATAAATTAAAAACTAAATAGAGAAGGTTCATAAAGCATACAAACAATGCTTTTGACCTAGCAAAACATGAAAAAGAATAACCTAATCTAAGAACTGTTTTTAGGCTATCAACAATATAACAACTTTAAAAAAAAAAAACAGAGTCTCAGCATAATAATGAAAATTCAAGTGAAGTAAAGGAACAACTGCAACAACAAGGACAGGCACAAACTCCCCCATACTTCGAACATCATCATCATACAAGCTCAACTTTGAACATCATCTTGATGTTCAACTGCATCTGGATTCAGGACATCATCAGGAATAGGTTGTGTGACCCCAACCTCATCAGCAACCACCTCAGCAACAGTGTCTGCAACAGCCTGCCCTAATATGTTGGCATCATCTTGAACAGCATTATCGGCAACAACTTTATTTCCTGCTTCTTCTGGATCTACATCAACCTCCATGTCCTGTAACTGTACTTCCCCAGAATTTGTGCGTTCAGCATTTGCATCAACATCAGGAGCGACTCCCCCTGTTGGAGTGGAAAGGATATTCTCCCAAAATGCTTTTCTAATTTTCAAATCCTCCACATTTGCCAAAAAATTATCAATTGTGGTCTGCAAAGAGGAATTTTGATCAAGAATATAAGAGGGAGTTAGTTGGACAGAAAGAATGGATCCTCCAGGTGACATGTTGGCATTAATGTTGCCAACACGTTCAGCAGCATGTGAGGCAGAAGATTGGTTCTGATCAGTGTTGGCTGGATTCACACCGGGCAAAGGAACATCAATCACCCTTGGTCCACTGAGCAAGGTGTGAGAGATTCTGAAGCTGACTTGAAAACTGCTGATTGTTTCATTTGCTGGCCTAACAAATTCTTTATCTTCTAGCAACAATGAGATCAAACATGGGTAGGGTAGCAACCCTTTCCTAGAGATAGGACCAGTATAGATCAGCATATTTCTGAATATTGTTTGCCCCAAATCAAACTGTTTAATATGAATTTTGTACAAAAGGACAGCTTGTTCCTTTGTCAAAATTGTAGTGTTAGTTGAAGGCAACCAATTATAAACAACTAACTTATGCAGGATAGAGAACAAACTTGTCAGCTTGGAAGCACTAAGCCTATTCACCCAAGTAGATACCAAACCACCAGTCAGCACAGAAATCACACCATTCATATCTTCAATTACAGGTTCAACACAATTTCCAGATTTCAGAACACCATTAATCACTCTAGGATTCAACATTATTCTCACATTCCTAAACCAAGTAGTGCCATAGAACTTAGAGATTTCCCTTCCAGTATGTGCATGCAAGTTAGCATAAAACTCATAAATCCACTCAACAAAATATGGTTTAGCACATGTCACAGAGTATAACAACATTCTATCTTCCAAGTATCTGACCATCCCAAGTTTTTCAAAATCAGAAACTTTGATCAACTTCTCAGTAATCAACAGCCTAGACCTAATCTCCTTAAATCTCTTGCTTTCAACATTATGATACTCCTCATCCTTATCAGACCTAGCCTCATCATCATCATCATTACCAGAGTTAGAATGTACCTGAACCTCTTCATCTTGATAAGATGAATCCGAGTGTTGTTCAGAATGTTCCTCATCATCTTCTGATCTATCAGACCCTGATGTTGCCATCGGAGAGGCAACATCTTCAGCAGTATTTACGGGAACATTGTGCAGGATAACCTTTTCTTTCCCATTCTCTTTACTTGATGATCTTTTCTGTGCTATGTACTGATTCAAAGGAATGTTCATGCTTGAATCAGTATCCTCTGAGCTTTCTTTGTTTCCAGTTGGAGCAGGGGAGGCTTCTTTTTCTTCATTCTCGCCAAAGACCTTGATGGGGTTAGAAGCAATCCCATCCTCAAGCACTTTTCTCCTCTTCTCAGAATAGTTAACTCTTTTCCCCATTATCCTGTAGGAAACCCTTTGTTTACCTCTAAGAACTATCGTCTTTCCACGACCACGACTTCGAACTTCTTGGAGCCGTTGTCCTAGTTGCAAAGATTCGTTGGAGCCTTTAGAGTCGCTGGACCCAATGTCCGAGTCTGCTTCTTCCTCTGTAGCTCGTTCATCGACATAGTCTTCTGGGTGCGCCATTCTTTTCACTGGTTCTAAGTCAATCACACTCTCCCCCACAACGATTACAGGGGTAGTCGTTTGAAGGCAGAGCTGATTGTATGCAGCAACCATGTCATCCATTGTCGCTTCCGCTGGAAGTTTGATTTCAATCGGACAAGTTTCAAGTTCTTTTTGTGTGGGTTTGGACAATTCAGCAGCAATAGGAGTTATGGAAGAAGAAGGAGCCATTTCGACTTGGATTGAGAGAGGATTTGTGAAGGTAAGAGTTTGAGGGACAGTAGGAATCGGAACTTGCATCCAGTCGATAGTAATCAACGGCGATGTTGGTGCCGATGCCTGAGCATTTTCGGTGGTATTCTGGGTTTTAGGTGAGGTAGCCATGGAAGCAAGGAGTTTCAGAGGGTTTTCTAGGGTTTTTGGATTTGATTTCGACTGAGAGAAAAGTGAAGAAACAGAGTCTTGAGACGCCATCTAATCAAATCAGAGAAGAAAGAGAAATAATATTAAAATAATCAAAACAAAATAATTCAAACTTAAATGAAATGAGGAAGAAGAAGTGATACAACACATAAAAATAAATACTACCTTTTTCCAATCTAATGCAAACACGTGAATTAACTAAGGCAATATTTGATATAAGACAAAAATGATATGTAAAATGAGATATAATTTATAGAGTTATGAATTGGAAGTTATTTTCGAAATTTTTCAGCTTGAAGAGCACTACCCATAATTGTGATGTGGTGGTGTAAAAACCATCCATCATTTCGAAAAATAAAGAAGTGGGAAGTTTAGGAAATAAAATTAAATAACTACCCATTACACTACACATAATTAATTAAATAAATTCAGAGTATTAATTCACATAATTAAGACTTAATAAAATTAAAATTCATAAAATAAATAACTATCAAAGACTTAGTAAAATTTTCATGCCCTAACAAATGTTGTGAAATATGTCGGCACACACACACATCTCAACACGGATTTTACATGAATTTGCTTCATTAGTGTTGCCCCAATTTTTTTTACAAAACACTATTTTAGTTCATATTGATCCATCTTTTCAAAAGAGAGCATCGTAGTAGTCAACTCCGTGTCCCATAGTTACTCAATGGATTATGAACAAATTGATGCAATTTTCATCACCTTTTAAAAGAGAGCATCGTAGTCGCGAGCTCCGTGTCCCATATTTACGCAGTGATTTATCATCTTTTAGTGCGAGATGTGTGTCCAGGACTTTCAAATGTTCCAACATGTATGCTCGAAAATAATAACACATCTAATCAAGTTATAAAGTAACTGAAATATAAAAATACTTAGTCAAAATTATGAGAACTAATAAATGTTGTCACAAATGTTGTCACCATTTGCTACAACACTCGTCATAATTTTAATTAATAGTGCATAGACCAAGAGATTTCTTAAGAGATGAAAGTCTTTGGTCATCAAGGGCTTTTGTAAAAATGTCCGCAAGTTGTTTTTCAGTAGAAATATATTCTAACTTCACAATTTCTTTCTCTACAAGATCTCGAATAAAATGATGCATTATACTAATATGCTTAGTTAATGAATGTTGCACAGGATTTTTTGAGATATTAATTGCACTAGTGTTATCACACATAACAGTGAGCATTTCACAATTTAAACCATAATCATCAAACATTTTTCTTAACCAAAGTAATTGAGTACAACAACTCCCTGTTGCAATATATTCTGACTCGGCCGTGGATAGAGAAACACAATTTTGCTTCTTGCTATGCCAAGAGATTAAGTTGTTTCCCATGAAGAAACAACCTCCACTCGTGCTCTTTCTATCATCACTATCACCTGCCCAATCAGCATCACTATAACCTAGCAAGGAATTGTTAGTATCTTTGCTATACCAAATACCAAGATCACATGTGCCGGCAACATATTTGATAATCCTTAATGTGACTCTTTTGGATCAACTAGGTATCTTGCACAAAAACATACACTGGACATAATGTCTGGTCTACTAGCAGTTAGGTATAAAAGACTTCCTATCATCGATCTATATAATGTTGGGTCAACATTTTTGCCAATATTATCTTTAGACAATTTTTGAGATGATCCAATAGGAGTTTTCATGTGTTCAGCACTTTCTAAACCAAATCTTTTAACCAAATTCTTTGCATATTTACTTTGTGAAAAGAAAATTCCATCATTAAGTTGTTTTATTTGAAGACCTAGAAAGTAATTCAAATCACCAACCATGGACATTTCAAATGTTGATGTCATTTCATGCACAAAGTCTTTCAACATATAATCACATGTAGAACAAAAAACAATGTCATCAACATATATTTGTGCAATCAAAATTATAGAATTAACATGCTTGATGAATGAAGTTCTATCAGCTTCTCCTCTTACAAAATCAATTTGAATAAGAAAATCAATTAACCTACCATACCAAGCTCTAGGAGCTTGTTTAAGACCATATAAAGCCTTTTGCAATTTAAAAACATGGTTAGGAAAATCTGGATTTTCAAATCCTTTAGGTTGCTCAACATATGCTTCTTCATTTAAAATGTCATTTAAGAAAGCAGCTTTAACATCCATTTGATGCAATTTAATATTAATGAAACATGCAATTGCAAGTAATAGTCTTATAGACTAAATTCTAGCTACGGGTGCAAATGTTTCATCAAAGTCAATTCCCTCAACTTGAGTATAACCTTGAGCAACTAATCTAGCCTTATTCCTAACAATATTGCCAGATTCATCAGTTTTATTCTTGTATATCCATTTAGTTCCAATCACATTAACATTTTCGGGTCTAGGAACTAAAGTCCATACTTCATTACGCTCAAATTGATTTAATTCCTCATGCATGGCATTTACCCAATTCTCATCTTTTAATGCTTCATCAACATTTTTAGGCTCAACTAAAGAATGGTAACATTCATGATTCACAAGATTGCATTTAGAAGACATGCATATGGATCTTACCACATTACTTACGCTCATCTTCCCTCTTGTTTGAATTCCAGAGTATTGTTCTCCAATGATTTGATTTGATGGATGATTTTTCAGTATGCGTGAAGACGGAGTTTTATAAAAAATATTTGGATACTCTATAGGTTCTGTCTTTTTAGTTGATGTTTTCTCAAATGCTGGCGCATTTTGAGCAACATTTCTATTTTGATCAGAATCTATAGGTTTTGAAATTTCAACCAAATCAGTAACATCCTTTTCAAAATTTGTTCCTGCAAGACTAGAATCATCATCAAACACAACATTAACTGATTCTTGCACAGTGTCAGTTCTCAAATTGTAGATTCTATAGGCTTTGTTATTTCTAGAATAGCCTAAGAAGAACCCTTTATCACTTTTTGGATCAAACTTATGCAATTGATCCCTATCATTTAAAATGTAGCAAACACAACCAAAAATATGAAAATACTTCACATTAGGTTTCTTATTGTTAAGGATCTCATATGGGGTTATATTGGAATTAGTTCTAAGATAGACTCTATTAATAATATGACAAGAAGTATTTAAAGCTTCAGCCCAAAACCTTTTAGATAAATGTTTTGATAAAATCAAAACCCTAGTAATTTCTTGCAAAGTCCTATTCTTTCTTTCCGCAATTCCATTTTGTTGTGGGGTTTTTGGTGAAGAAAACTCTTGCATGATACCCTTATTTTCACAAAATTCAGTAAACAAAGCATTTTGAAATTCCCTACCATGATCAGACCTAATTCTCTTTACTTTAGTATTGAAAACAGTCTTGAATCTTTTATAAAGAATTTTAAAAGCATTAAAAGTTTCTGATTTGTCTTTTAAAAATTCTACCCAAGTGTATCTAGAGTAATCATCAACAATAACAGAAGAATAATTTTTCCCACCAATACTCTCAGTTTCCATAGGACCCATCAAGTCCATATGTAAAAGTTCAAAACAATGTGTTGTCGAACAGTGTGCCAACATTTTATGTGACACTTTGATTTCCTTACCCTTTTGACATGCATCACAAACCTTGGTTTTGTCTAACTTTAAAGAAGGGAGACCTTTAACAGCATCAAGTCTAATCATATCATGAATGCATCTATAATTAGCATGACCAAGTTTTTGATGCCAATGAGTATTTTCATCTAATTTCACACTATTGCACGTTTCATTCGATTCAATCAAATAACAATTGTCTACAGACCTATTACCAATCATAAGACACTCATCATCATTATTGAGCACATAGCATGAATTTTTATCAAATTTAACATGCAAATCATCATCACATAATTGACTTATACTAATCAAATTAGCACGTAAACCATCAACATGCAACACATTGGTTAACTTTGGAAAACCATGAACATTCAAGGTACCTTTACCAATTATTTTTCCTTTTGAACCACCTCCATAGGTAACATTTCCAGCATCATGAATTTTATAATTTGTAAGAAATTTAATATCACCAGTCATATGTCTAGAACATCTACTATCAAAATACCATAGACCAGGAATGCATGCTTTTAAGGAGGTATAAACAACATTACATTTCATATCAGACTCACTGACCTTTTCATGATCATGTTGTTGAATATGTTGTGCTTTACCAGGCAACATATTACAAGACATTTTGTATTTAAAACAGTAACGACGAATATGACCCTTCTCATTACAAAAATGACATACGAAATCTCTAGAATGAGAAGTAACAGATTTACTATCTCTTGCCTTAATAAATTTTATGGGCATATCATTTTGCACGGTTTTTGTAGAGTTAGAATCATACCCAATACCTTCTTTACCTACATTCAAAATTATCAATGCATCTTGTAATTTTTCTGCACCTTTGGTAAACTTTTTGAAGCTTAAGGTTGTGCTTTCTAGTTGTTTTTTCAACTTGCATATTTCTAGATCTTTTCTAGTAAGCAATACTTCCAATTTTGCTACTGAATGCTTTAAGTCATCATTCTCTTTGATGATTTGTTAAATATCAACCTGTTCTTCACCTGAAATATTCATCTCTGAAAAAGAACTCATTAGACAATTTTCATCTGGACTAATTTTGTTTGATGTTGTCACAAATGTTAGAACATTTGTTTCAACATCAGACTCAAAATCATCCAGTAAATCATCATTAGTATCATCAAAAAGAATTCTAGCAGAGAAAGCAAATTCATCATTTTTCTCAATGTCAGGTTCATTATCAGAATCATCACTCAAGGTAGTATTAAAATTCAATTTCTTTCTAAGCAAGGTGTTAGCACATTCATTAGCATAATGACCATATCCAGCACATGCATCACACCTAACATTCTTTCTATACACGAGATCGAATTTAGATTTATTACTCCTATTAAACTGTTTTGATATATCAAAACTTTCTTTCTTTTCAAACATTTTAGGAGTAGAAGTACCTTGATTCCTATTCTGAACATTTGCTTTTAACCTATTAGCTCTATTTTTCAAAAATGAATTGAACTGCTTGGTTAATAAAGAAATGTTGACGGAAGTGTCGAAACATATTTCAGAACATTCATCATCCGAATCAACTTCAGTAACCAAAGAAATGTTTTTAGAACTAGAAGCATCATTTTTCAAAGCAACAACCTTTTTATCAGAATTAGCTTCATCTCTTTGCTCAAAATTCATCTCATAAGTTTTTAAAATACTAATCAATTCATTAAAACTTACAAGATCAGTGTTTTTGGCTTCTTTAATAGCACAAATTTTTGCATCAAAACGTTTTGGTACAGTTCTTAAAACCTTATGGACTAATCTTGTATTAGAGATAGGTTCACCCAATGAATGTGATTCATTAGAAATCTCAGTGATCCTTTCACTATACGAAGATATATCCTCATCATCTTTCATATTAAGATTTTCAAATTTTGTACCTAACATTCTAAGCTTAGTTCTACGAACACTCTCAGAACCTTCACAATGTTCTTGCAAACGGTCCCAAGCATCTTTTGCTGACACACAATTCGAAATGATCTTAAACATAGATACATCAAATATTACATTAAGGGCTTTCGAATTGTAATTAGCAACCGTTACCTCATCATTTGTCCAATCGATTTCTCGTTTGACACGGGCTTCATTATCATCATCGGCTGGAAGTAGAGGCTGAGTCCAACCATATAGAACACTCCTCCATGCTCTTTCATCAAGAGACTTGATATACATCCTCATCTTTGGTTTCCAATATGAATAATTGGAGCCATCTAAGATAGGAGGTTTTAGTGCGGGAGTTAATGGATATTCCATTGCAAAAATACACAAACAAAGGATCTTAAACTAAATGTGTCTAGTTTGTGGATCTGATACCACTTGAAGGTGCTGGTGCGTGTGATTGAAAATATTTTAGAGAAGTGTTGTTAAAAATGTCAACACTACACAGCGGAAGACTTAAACGCACACTTTTGCAAAGGGATATCAAAATTTTCATAGGCTATACAAAATGTATAGACTATGCTGCCTCACTAGCAGAGAAACTTCGCTATAACTTGTAGTGACACAAATACAAGGTTTACACAAGAAACCAAAATTCAAGGCCGCGCAAGACCTACACAAGATCACACAAGGATCTAAACAAGACCTATAAGAATAGACCTAAACAAAACCTAACACGTCTACATTCAGCCGAACAGATTGTTAGATCAAACAATGAATGTTGTGAACAATGCCGAGACTAATGTTCCCAACATTCTGATGAACCTTGTATAACCTAGAATCTAGTGAATGACACATGATCCGTTCAACTCTGAATTATACTTTTCGGCCATACTTTGAAATGATGAAGTGGTGCTCTATTTATAGACGTGAATAATGAGCTCTCCACTCCATGACGAAGCCAAGTTGTGGGCTTCAAAATAACCGCCCATAATGATAACTTCCAAGTTAGTGGGTATCTCTCTACTCTAGCAATGGAACCGCCTGACGTTCTAGAACCTTTTGGGATCTTCACGTCTTCAACTGCCATGCCTAGACAAATAACATAACATGAAAAAATCATTAGGAAAGTTAGTAGAAAGGGCAAATTCTGATGTTGTCTAAAATGATGGCAATACATTGTATAACATTTTTTGTCAACATCAACACTATAAATAGAAGAAGTCCTCAGAGGAAGCAACAACAACAACCTCGAGCATACAAGCATTCAACCTAAGCAAGTCTACAACCAACATACTTTCTGAGAGCTTTATTGTTTCATCTTTCTTTGTGATTCATAGGATAGTTGGTTAGAATTTTCTTAGAAAGAATCACACCTTTTGTTGTTGTTCCCTCACCTGATTTTATTTCTACTTAGTGTAGATATCTCTTTGTGAGGTTTGTAAAACTCTTTGTGAGTTGATATTCAGAGTGAATAGGGTAGTCTATCTCTTTTTAGAGTAGGAATCTGAGTGAACCTAGTTCTAAGAGGGAACTACTTGTACTGATCTTTGTGATCACTTCTTAGTGAATTTGGCCCCTAAGTGGTGTAACAGTGGATGTAGGTTGTCTTTTATAGACACTGAACCACTATAAAACCTGGTCTATTTACATTCTGCTCTTTAAATTCTTGTATTGCATATTTAATTTACTTGTTACATTCATCATTGTTTTAAAATCTTAAGTGCATAAAACTCTTGTGATTTTCACAGAAACTGACTCTACAGCTGTAGACTTTGATAAGTCACTCAACTGTTAAGTCTAGTTTATATTGTTTTTCATCAATCACTCACTTTATTCCGCTGCACATTGAAGTATTCTCAATACAATTCTAATTGTGAGAATTACTCTGATAATTTTGTCTACAAGTGATTGTTTATCTTGCAATGTTTTGAACTCTGTAGCTGCAAACTTCTTAGTCTACAGCTGTAACCTTTGTGGTCTTGTTTTAAAACTCTTGTAGATTTGTTATTTTAAACTTGAAAAAGGGCTACTGTAAGGTTCTAGAACCCATCCTTTTTGAAAAGTTTGAAAAATCTGATTTTGGACTCAAGGTCTATCACCCCCCCTCTAGACTTTGACCACTTTAAGGGACCAACAAGTGGTATCAGAGCAGTTGGCTTACCACTGCTTTGATCAGTACCTAGCTAGATCCTTTTGGTTTTAAAAACACACCTGCATACTTGCATGGCTCCCAAGATGGTGAAATCCAAGGTTCCAATGTTCTCTGCTGAGGACTATGATGAATGGAGGATTAGAATGCAAGCACATTTGTCTGCAATCAATGATGAAATGTGGTCTATTATAGAGGATGGTTCTATACCTATTGTGAAGGTCAACACTGCAGCTGATCAGTCAGCTGGACTAGCTCAGATTATCCCCAAACCCATAAGGGAATGTACTGAGGATGACAAGAGAAGGTCCAATCTTGACAATGTTGCAAAGAACACTATTTATCATTCACTTGATAAAATTGTGTTCAGCAAGATCAAAAACTGCAAAACTGCGAAAGATATATGAGAAAAGTTGGAAATGATTTGTGAAGGAACTGAACAAATCAAGGAAAACAAACTCATGATAGCAGTTCAAAAGTTTGAGAACTTTAAGATGAAATCTGGTGAAACTCTTGAAAAGTTTGAATCAAGATTCATTGAGATCCTCAATGAGCTAGACTCACTTGGTAAAGAGTACTCACAAAGAGAAATGAATATGAAAGTTCTCAGAGGCTTACCTTCTGAATGGGACATGCAGGTCATTGCTATGAGAGATCAAAGGATTTATCTAAGATATCCACCTTTGAACTCTTTTCAGACCTCAAAGCTTATGAATTTGACATAAGCAGAAGAAAAGAACCTGATAGCAGTAAGGTTACAGCTCTAGTTGCTGACAACCCTACAGCTACAAGTTCTGATGATGAAGACTTGGCTCTTTTCATAAAGCAGCTCAAGAAGTTTGGCAAATGGACCAAGAAGAAGCAGTTCACTCCTAAGGAAGATGGTAAGGTGAAATCTACAGCACCTAACTCAACTTATTTGTGTTATAACTGCAGAAAACCTGGACACTACATCAAAGATTCTCCTTATCCCAAAGCTGAGAAGTACACTGATGAAGAAAAGAGACTCAGGAGAGATAAAAAGAAAAAGTTTGACAAGGAGAGAATTAGAGCACTACTCTCTGAGTTTGATAAAAACCAGGAAGACTGTCCCTCTTCTTCTCAAAAGTCAACTACAGATTTAGAGGACTCAGACTCTACAGACTCAGATGAAGAAGCCCTGATCTGTCTTATGGCTAAAGATGAAGAGGTATGCTCATCATCATCAAGTTATATTACAGAAAAAGATTCTTCCAGTGACATGCTAAGTGCAATCCAAAGACTCCAAGAGGAAAATGAAGATCTTAGAAGAGATAATCACATTGGAAGAGAACATGTGAAAGCTTTGTTAGCTGGAGTAGAAAATGCTGAGAAACAACTGCAGATTCTACAAGAACTGAAGGAAGGTTACAGTTGTCTAAAGGAGGACAGTGAAGAGCTTTTCAATGAAGCAAGTTGTAGAGCTGCAGATTGTGCTGAATTGAAGGAAACAATCAGAAATCAAGAACTGATGATAGCTAAACTTGAAGAACACAATGCCTATTATCAAAAGAAGTTAGATTTTGGAAAATCATCCAAACAATTAAAGAAGATGTTGTCTGAGCAAAGGCACTCAAAGGATTTGACTGGAATAGGATATAACCCTTTTGGCTGGATGAAGTACTTGCAAAAGTCAATTCCAAGACCTGAGAGAAAGTTTATCAAAGAAACAACTCCTGAAGAGACTGTAGACTCAACCCTACAGCCAGAAGATTTGAAATTCTTGAATTCATTCAAAGAATTGCCACCTAGAAGACAACAAAAGATCAAAGAGATTATGGATGATTCTGAAGAAGAAGTCTCAAATATGTTTCAAAACATAACTTTGACACAAACTGCAGAATCAATCCTACAGTCAGAAGAAGAAGTCTATCATAAATTGAATATAGAAAGAAGACTCAACTTTGATAGATTCTGGAATGGAAATATGTCAGATATGTCGCCCTCTTCAAGCACTCAAAGAGGAGGATCAAGCAAGAACTGTAGAATTAACATCTCTACAGCTCCTAAAAAGGCTTGGATTGCAAAGAGTAACACTGGAGGAAATCCGAAGTATTGGATTCCTAAATAACTCACTTTATTTTGCAGGGACATGTTACAACCACCAAAAGAGAGATTTGGTATATAGACAGTGGTTGTGCAAGACATATGACTGGAGATAGAAGTTTGCTACAAGATATAAAAGATCATAAAGGTCCTAAAGTTGTTTTTGGAGATAATGCCAGTGGAACAGCTAAAGGATCAGGATGTCTACTCAAAAGAAATGTTCAGATCAATGATGTCTATTTGGTAGATGGTTTAAAGCATAACTTGCTTAGTGTGAGTCAATTCTGTGACAAAGGCTACTCTGTAGACTTTACACAAGACACTTGCATAGTCAAAGATATTGAATCCCAAACCACTAAACTGACAGAAACTAGAAAAGGAAATGTTTACATTGTAGAGTGGAACTCTGCAGCTGAAACAACCTGCTTTCTAGCTAATAGTTCCAATGAAGTTAGTTGGCTATGACACAAAAGAATGAATCACATAAACTTCAAAATCATGAATGAACTTGAAATAACAAACTTGTAAGAGGTTTACCAAATACTAAGTTCAGGAAGGAACACTTATGTGATGCTTGTGTCAAAGGGAAACAAATTAAGAAGACTTTCAAGAGAAAAACTCACTCAAGCACTTCAAGAACACTTGAATTACTGCATATGGATCTTTTTGGACCCATAGAACCAGTAAGTATAAGTGGGAAGAAGTATACATTGGTTGTTGTAGATGATTACTCAAGATTTTCTTGGACTGTATTTCTAAGAAAGAAGAGTGAAACTCTACAGCGGTTACCAGAATTGTTAAGAAGAATTCAGAATGAAAAGAATCTGAAGATTGTGAAGATCAGATCAGATAGAGGAACAGAATTTACAAATTAAGTGATTGAAGAGTATTGTTCACTTTATGGCATATTGCATGAATACTCTGCAGCTAGAACCCCACAGCAAAATGGAGTTGCTGAAAGAAAGAATAGAACACTCAAGGAAGCTGCAAGAACCATGATTGTTGAAGCAAAGTTGCCTAAGAAATTTTGGGCAGAAGCCACAAGCACTGCATACTATACTCAGAATAGATGCTTGATTGTTAAGGATCATAAGAAGACTCCATATGAGTTATGGAAAGGAAGGACTCCCAATATCTCTTATCTACACATTTTTGGATGCAAATGCTTCATACTGAATAATGGGAAAGAATATCTTAAGACTTTTGATTCAAAGTCAAATGAAGGTATCTTTCTAAGTTATTCTAATGTTAGCAAAGCATTTAGAGTGTATAACAAAATATTGATGATTGTGGAAGAGTCACAACATGTTGTTTTTTATGAACAACATAGCTCCCCTGAAGAAATTATTGAAGACTCTAAGGAGGACAACTCTACAGTTACAAGTCAGCAACACTATGTTGAGATCAAAACTCCTGTAGATTTGACCAACAAAGGCTTTGGCACTATAATTGTTGAGTTACCACCATTAGAGAATGTAGAAGACCTAATCCCCGAGAATGTTCAAACAGAAGTAGAAACACCAACAAAAGGACTTGATGAGTCTACAGTAGGTGAATCTACAGTTGTAGAGAACAATGATCAAGGATTAGAACCTGTGTCAGATTTGATTTGGTCGAAAGATCACCCCCCTGAGTATGTAATTGAAAACCCATCAGATGCTGTAAAAACCAGAAAACAAATCCATGAGGCAATGTTTGCTACATTTCTTTCATCTTCAGAACCTACTGATATTCATGAAGCACTGCAAGATGTCAATTGGATTATTGCAATGCAAGAAGAATTGAATGGTTTTGAGAGAAATCAAGTATGGAAACTTGTTTCAAGACCTAGGAATCACAAAGTGATTGGAACTAGGTGGGTATTCAAGAACAAACTTGATGAAGATGGAATTGTAACCAGAAATAAAGCAAGGCTAGTTGCTCAAGGCTATTGTCAATCCGAAGGCATAGATTTTGATGAATCCTTTGCCCCAGTTGCAAGATTAGAAGCTATAAGAATATTTCTAGCCTATGCTGCACATATGAACTTTACAGTGTATCAAATGGATGTAAAGAGTGCATTTCTAAATGGTTTACTCTCAGAAGAAGTGTATGTTGAACAACCACCAGGATTTGAGGAATCTACAGCTGAAGATAAGGTTTATAAGCTTAGAAAAGCTCTATGGACTTAAACAAGCATCAAGAGCATGGTATGATACTCTATGTGATCATTTGATAAAAAATGGATTAAAAAAGGGAATGGTTTATAAAACATTATTCAGATTACAACATGGAAATGATATTTTGCTTGTCCAAATCTATGTTGATGACATAATCTTTGGCTCAACCAATGAGGAATTGTGCAGAAAATTCTCTAAGCTCATGACTGAGAAATTTGAAATGAGCATGATGGGAAATCTTAATTTCTTTTTGGGATTACAAGTTAAGCAAATGAGAGATGCAATTTTCATCAATCAAGCTAAATATAATCAAGAGCTTATATATAGATTTGGAATGGATAATTCTAGGCCTACCAATATACCTATGACACCTTCTGTGAATCTTGACAAAGATGAGAATGGCAAAAGTGTTGATGTAACCAAATATAGGAGACTAATTGGATCATTGCTATACCTTACAGCTAGCAGACCTGATATCATGTTTGCAGTAGGTGTATGTGCTAGATTCCAAGTGAATCCTAAAGAATCACACTTAAATGTTGTAAAGAAGATCATCAAGTATGTCAAATCCACACAAAATCTAGGATTATGGTATCCTAAAGAAGGAGGAATTGAACTCATTGGGTACACTGATTCAGATTTTGTAGGATGCAAGATTGATAGAAAGAGTACTAGTGGGATCTGTCAATTCCTAGGTGAAAGGTTGGTGGCATGGCACAGTAAAAAGCAGAATTCAATTGCTCTTTCTACAGCTGAGGCAAAATACATTGCTGCTGGAAGTTGTTGTGCTCAAATCTTATGGATGCAATATCAATTACAAGACTATGGGATTGATTCAAGAGAAACAACTATATTCTGTGATAATACAAGTGCTATTGCAATTACACAAAATCCAGTTTTACACTCTAGATCAAAACACATAGATGTAAGGCATCATTTCATAAGAGATCATGTTGAAAGAAAGGATGTGAAATTAACAAAGATTCATACTGATTTGAATCTTGCTGATATTTTCACTAAACCTTTATGTGAATCAAGATTCTCAATATTGAGAGGCAATTTGAGAATGTTGGAAGTGTAAAAAGATTATGTGAAAATCATTAAATTGCAAAGACAAGCCTAGAAAATTGAAAATTCAGTAGAAAGGAAAACTGCAGCTGCAAAGTCACTCAACTATAGAGTTGAACTCTACAGCTGTAGACTTAGCTCAGGACTGCAAATTCCTTATCAACTGCATAATTTCAAAAATTCGAAGAATGTCAACTGCAAACTTAGTGAACTTACAGTACTGTGGACAATTCTGATGATTAAATGGAGCACTACATAATTCAGAAACTTTTGTACTAAGTTAGATAAATTTTGGATTTATTCAAACATTTTGATTAATAAAATGTTTGAGCACGTGTGACATTTTGAATGGAATTAAATTTTATGTGAGTTAGATTTTTGGACAAATTTAATTATAAATTTGGTTCAGAATTCAAAAGCTCATACATTTTAGGTCAAAGACCGTTATACCCCTGTTCTTAATGACTGTTTAAGGAAAGGTATTTAAAGGACTGTTCATCCTTTTTATATCTTACTTTAACATTTCGTATCCCCTGAAACCTTAAACACTCCCTATCCCCTACTCAAAGAAACCAAGAAACATGGCGATGAAAGTGATATTCGGTGCTTTATTCGATTTTGATAAGATCTTAAAGAAGCATCCCACTGATGCTATGGAAAACATTGTGAAGCACATTATTAATCAAGGTGTTCATTACTGCCTGACCCATATTCCTGGAGCTTATGATGACAAGATAGTTCATGAGTTCTACCAGAACGCTGAAGCAGATGTTGAGAGGAAGACTCTATCAGTGAAACTACAAGGAAAAAGTGTGAATATTACAGCTGGTGATATTTGCAGAGCTTTACACTTAAGGACTGGAGGTGATGCACATGACAACCTCAACTTTGCAGATGAAGATGAAAAATACTAGAGGAGATTCACTGCAAAGAAGCCGTTTCCAAAGAACTGGAAGAGAACGTTCAAGAAGGCAGACTTAGCAGTTGAGTATATCTATCTTTATGAAGCTATAGATAAATGTCTATTATGTAGGACTGGTGCTCATGATACTGGCACTATTCTTATGTGGGATTTAATGATAGATTTTGTGAAAGAAGTTAAGATAGATATTGGAGAATTGATTCTGAGGAATATTAGTGTTGATATGATGAAAAATGGAAAGAACAAAGGTTTTGGTTTGTTCTTGAATTATATCCTAAAGGAGGTAGGCTTTTCATTGTTTAATGGGCATGTAGGAAAACCCATTATTTCTCACAGAATAATAGGAAGAGCCAATTTCAAAAGAGGAGCTGTGGAGGCTCCTATGGCTCCTGAATCTAAGAGGAGAAAGAACAAAGCAGAGAGGAAAGTTCTTACTATTATTAGAGAACCAAAAGAACCAGAAAAGAAGAAGAAAAAGAGTGTAAGAAGGAAACTCTTAGTGGATGAAGCCACTGATTCAGAAGATGAAGTTGATAGAGAGAAAAGGCAGAAGAAACTTCATTTTGAGAAATCCACAGAAGTTGAAGCTGACAAGTCTGCAGCTGTAGAATTGCCAATTGTGCAGTCTGAAGTACAAACTAATGAGAAACAGTTTGTAGATGCAACTGAACAATTTTCTGAACAATTTGAAACTCCTGAACCTGAGACTGAACAACTCCCTGTTGTTCCAGTTGAGAGGGTTGAAGAATTTGAAGAGGAGAGGCAAAAGTTTGAGGAATGGAAGCTAGTAAGAGAAGAACTTGAGAAGTTAGCAGCTGATGAGAGGAAGTTATTCCAGTGGATAGTTGAATGGACTAACTGCAGTGATGTCAATGAACTGTTAAAGCCTAATTTCCTTGATGATTTTATTGCTGGAAAGAGAAGGAAAGATAAAGGATAAGAAAAACAAATTATCACTGATGAACCTGCAAGAAAGAAAATCACCAAGTCTGCAGCCGCAACTTTGAAAGTTGTTCTTATGACTGAAGAAGATCCAGAGGCACAATATGATGTTGATTATGATGTGGAAAGCACAGATAGTGATGAAGATATGCCACAGAAGATTGGAGAAGGAAGTAAACAAATTACTGAAGCTGAAGGCTTGAATATCTTGGCTAAGAAAGCTGTTTTAATGGAGTCTGCAGGAGCTAGTGCTACAGATCCAGTGAATGTTGATGAAGCTAATCCTACTGAAGAGGATTCTGAAAAGGAAAAGGAGAAAAGAAAGGATGATTCTCCTTGCAAAGATCCAAAAGATAAGCCAGATAATAATGATGATGATGGCAATGATGATGCCCCAATGGGTGGTGCACAAGTTCAAACCCTAATTCAAGAAAAGACTGTGGATGAAAGAAAAGACTGTGGAAATTGTTGATCAAGCAACTGAAAATGTCCAA